>JAODPA010067742.1:0-10463 GCA_025585075.1 Nepenthes mirabilis | reverse complement strand
ACGATAGTTCTCATAAAAATATAACCGCGGAAGGTCTTTACATCACAAATCCAAAACTTTTCATATTTGGCAGAAAAGTATAAAATATCTACTTGAAAAGGTCAAATACAAAACTTTTCACTCGAAAAAAGTTACATATTGAATCAAATATATAAAGATAGAGCTCGACCCAAAACACAATGTATGGATACCACATATACAGCTCAGATGCAAGTTTTCGTAAATTTTTTCTTAATAAATACACTTTTATGTAAACAAAAACCTCGAAATATTTTTTTATTTTTTATAAAATGAACAAAATCCTCGAATATCAACAAAACGGAAGTAAAATTGCAAAACAAGGTAAAAGTAATATGCATACACAAGGAAATCAAAAATGGTAAGTAAAATGACATGTATGTACATTAAATCCACCAAGTATAGATAGACCTAAACGAAAATTAAAATAGACTAAAAATAGGGTGTAGGGATATTTATCTCAAATCTCAATCTAACAGATTTGATGAAAGGATGCCACAAAATCCTCCTTACCTATCTCTCTCTCTCCCTTTCCTTCATCTTTCTCTCTCCTTTCTCTTCTTCCCATGCGAAATGGCTGAAACAATGCGCGCTTTTCCTTATATAATTGAATCAGTGTATGAGCGTCGCTCAGGTGTGCGTCAGATGTGTTGCCAGGCCCTATGCACGCACGAGTTCCGCCTCAAGCGCCCCTCAAGCACGAGTTGTAAGGCTCAATCTTCAAATTTATTATAATCATAATTAATTAGTTAATATAATTAAAATTGAGATCCAAAGATGTGAGAAAAATTATATTTAAAGAGTCAAATTGGACTGGCTAAATCTGAATCTAAAGCATATTCAAATCTAAGTTTGAGCCTAAGTAGGCCTAAAGTGCGCTCGAGCCTAGAAAACAAAGACCCTGTACTTAAAGAGCACCCAATCCGGATTTGAGCGCTGAATCTAGAACCATGATGTCTAAAACTCACCTAAGTGGCACTCAAGCGTCATTCAGTTATAAATAAGAACCCTGTGCTTATTTTTATCATTTCGGTTGCGATTTTTAGAGCTAAAGAGAGAGAGACTGGGAGAAGAGAAATAGGAAGAAAGATAAAGCCAAGAAGTTCGAATTTAAAGTGATTCAAGTTAGGATTTGAGTAAATCCAAGTCAAGATAAGTATACTTTAAACCCCTTCTTCTCTTATTGCTATTCTTTACCATATCTACTGAGCATTTTTATTCAGATGCTCATCCAAGGCATGCTTTTAAAGTTTATATGTATATGCTAAGCATGCATGTCTATATTTCACGATTTTGTAGAGTTATTTCATGAAATTTCATGTTTAAGTCAAGTATAGTAAATATATGTGCTGAATTTTTGTGCTATAGCTTCTTGCATGTTTTGGCTTTAAGTTATGATACTTTTTAATACTTGAATTTCATATATAAGCCCTTGCATGCCCAAAAATTTAGATTTAACCCTCTACATGCATTGAATTTCTACATAAAGATACTCTACATTCTTAAATAATCTACTAAGAAAATTAATGAGTTGAATTTCTGTACTATTTACTGAACTATTATTAAATTATGAATTGTTCATACCTCAAATTCACATAGTAGTCCACTTATACTTTAAAGTTTACAATATATATGTTTTGGACTTATAATATAAGCTGCATATTTTAACAATTCGAAGAATTAAGCCCTGCATGTTAAGTATTAAAGCTAATGTTGTAGAAATTGTCATGTTTACTGATTTTTGCTATATTTTCTGAATTTTTAATAAAATTCATGGTTTAAATTCATGTTGTACCTAACAAAGGCCCTAATTTATCAAGTGTATGTTTTATAAAAGCTGGAAAATATATATATGTTGGCACTTAAAATCTAAAATTTTAAATTTTATGCTAAAAATGTACCGCATGCTGAATTTCTGCATTAAGTGCTGAATTTTAAGTTTTAAAAATTTTAAACTTTCAATTAATGTACGATCAAGTTTCTACTAAGATATGAGTATGAAAGTCTGAATTATGAAAAAAACTTTACAATATGTCAATAATTATGATTATGTTCTCTAAGGGTGAGAACATTAAGAACCAAAAAAGTGTAGATTTTTCACAAGAATTAAAAAAACTTGATCAAGGAGTATTTCAGCGGATAATATTCTTTGGTATGCCTTAGTATATTACAGTGGGATATCGATTTTTGACCCTACATAACCACGGGGTTAAGAAGTAACGTCTAACCCCGTCTATAGGGTAATATATAGATGGCCTACTTCTGAATCTTGAATAAAAGCATCTGGCCTTTGGTTGTGTGCGAACATACATAACCTAATCTTTAATAGTATGTCCATTTAGTTGGTAAGGTTTATCGGCCCTAGTCTCAGTACAAATTTTATGCCTTTACACACGATTTCTATTCCTTCTGTTGTATATTTAAGTTTAAAGTATGCATGTCCTTTATAAAAATTTGTGCCTTGTTGAGTATTTAGTCCACTCTCTTATTATTTACTAATCCTTCAAATGAGATGTAAAGATATTTACCAGATGAGCAGGAGTAAAGGTTGAGAAGTTTTAGTTTATGTTCTCATGAATGATTCCTATTGGTTTATATTTTCGGACAATATTAATGTATTTAATGGCTGTAATGTAGTCAATTTTAGTTCTAAGTCTCGGTTTGTGTTGTAATTTGGTTTCTAAAAAATGGTTAGAGGCCTAAGGTGTTGTATTACGTTATCCAATATCGGTTTGTATGTAATGTTAACTTTGGACAACTTTTACATGTGTTTGGATTGTGATATTTGGCTATAAAAAATCCATTTTCTTGGTCAGCAGATTGAAGATATGACACCGGCTGATGATGTCAAAATTTTTAGATGCATTTGGTTAACCTTATGAAGAAAATAGCTTCCGCAGATTTTTATCATGTAATATTTTGAGTTTTGGCAGGCATTTTTTTCTTAATATGGTCTGACGACATCATGTATTTGAGTCAATGTCGGTACCACCGTTGTCATTACAAGATTTTTGGGTCCTGTGAATATCGACTCATGTATTTATTGAGTCGGTCACGGTATCGATGGAATTTTACGTTTGATTGGACAAGTGATCATATTATCGGTCCATTTGATAATTAAAGAGATAATTAACTATAATTAAGATAAATGACAAGATTAAGGACGTGATATGTCACAGAAAGTGGCATCAGAGAAGCGTTAAGGAAGATACCTTAAGGTCCAAGTTGAATGGTCTTGGATTTGAGGTCTAGGTTAGTTGAGTTTAGATTCATGGTCTGAGTTTAAATTGTTTGGATTTGGTATCTAAGTCTGATTAATTTTAAGTGATCTAACCCAAATATTGATATTGGGTATTAGGATTGAAGAGATGGCAGGCTAAAAAAATGATGCTAAATCTAGCTCTTGATCGGATAGGGTGGAGGAATATTTGAACCTTATGGTGAGGATGGCGGGCATCATGGAGTCAATGACGTAAGGACAACGTAACCCAGAGCCAACTCCATTTCCAAACCCGGTGAACCTAGGGACAACCGCTTACAACTGGTTTAAATGAGTGAGTGTCGAAATTTATGGGGGATCGGACCCGGCCAAGGCAGAGATGTGGATCAGGAGGATCGAGAAGGTTTTTGCGGTGATTCACTATCCGAAAGATGACAAAGTGACATTCACAACGTATAAATTTGAGAGGGAAGTTGTCCATTGGTGGTCAATGAGAAAGAGAGCTATGGGCCTAGAAGATGGCAAGATCACATGGGACATATTCGTGGATACTTTTATTGATAAATACTTTCCAACAAGCCTTCGAGAGCAAAAAAAAAGATGAATTTGCACGGTTAAGACAAGGGAACCGGACCATGGCTGAATATGATACCAAGTTTACAGAGCTATCTCGTTATGCTCCACACTTGATCCATGATGAGGTTAGGAAAGTAAGAAAATTTTAGTAATGGCTAAAGGACGAGATTCAGAGGTAGCTTATAACCCTTAAGTTGATGATTTATGGAGATGTGTTGGATCTAGCTCTCCAATTTGAAAAAGAGCTCAAGAAGGAGAAGTTCTTTGAGAAGAAGACAACCAGCCATAAAAGCCAAAGTTTGGGGGGGTCAAAAGGATCCTAGAAGAAGATAAAAGAGGCAGACAAAGGAAAGAAGGGAGCTAAAAATCAGATGGTACTGGGCCCGCAATCATCTTCGACCGTGTGCCCACATTGTTGAAAAATGCATGGAGGAAAATCCTTGTTTCAAAGTGTTGGGGGCTTGCTTCAACTGTGGCCAGCTAGGCCACATGATCAAGGATTGCCCTCATCCTAAGAGACCGATGATGAAAAAGCCCAACATTTTTGGTAGAGTGCTTGCTGTAACGGTGCAAGATGAAGAAGTATCACCCAACATCGTGGAAGGTACTCTCACTGTTTTTAATACTCTAACTCATGTACTTTTAGATTCAAGGTCTACTTATTCGTTTGTATCCCCAAAGTTTGTTTGCCATTTATTGCCATCCCCAAGGATTTTGAAGTATGTATTAGTAATGTCAACACCTACGGGATCATCTATGATTACCGATATTGTGTAATCGATGTGCTAGTCAGACTGAGACAACCAGATAAGGAAGACAGGATAAGAACCACAACTCTTTGTCAGCTTACTACTAGGCCTTCTCTTCTAGGTTGATTCTTCTCCGAACTCTTCTCTTCTTTTAGAACCAGAAAATTTTCAAATGTTACCATACTAGTGTTGATTGTTTACACAAAAAAGTCCATTTTGGTATTTCAGGGTATGAACCATTTTATTTTCAAGGTGCAATATAAAAAGAATTTTCCTATTTGATCTCGGCCTTGCATGCTTAACGTTTGATGAAAACTGGATGTCAAGCCTACTTGGTTTATGCCAGTACGATTAGGAGTCATAATGTGCCGACAAGAGACATACCGATGGTCTACAAATTTGAGGATGTTTTCCGTGAAGGTCTACCCGAATTGCCACTGCATCGTACAATTGAGTTTGAGATTAAGACTGTACCTAGGGTGGCACCGATCTCAAAGGCGTCGTATAGAATGTACTGGTAGAATTAAAAGAGATAAAGCAGCAATTGTAAGAGCTCTTCGAGAATGGATTTATCTAACTAAATGTATCGTCATAGGGTACCCTGGTATTGTTTGTAAAGAAGAAGGATGAATCCTTACGACTGTGTATTGATTACTGAGAATTAAACAAGATTACTCTCAAAAACAAGTATCCATTACCAAGAATCGATGATTTATTTGATTAATTACAATGGGCTCAATTGTTTTCAAAGATCTATATTTTTTCAGGATACTATCAATTAAGGATTAAGAATGAAGACATGGAAAAGACTGTATTCCAAACGAGGTACAAACATTATGAGTTTTTGGTTGTGTCATTTGCATTAACTAATACCCCTGCAACTTTTATAAACTTGATAAATCGAGTATTCCAACCCTACTTGGATAAATTCGTGGTGGTATTCATCGATGACATTTTGATCTACTCAAGGAGTATGATGAGCACAAGACGCATTTGATAATCGTGCTCCAAACACTCTGAGAGAGGAGATTATATGTCAAGTTGAAGAAGTATGAATTTTGGCTTGAGGAAGTAATGTTCTTGGGACACATTATTTCGAATGGAGGTATTTTGGTTGACCCAAAAAAGATCGAGGCAGTTCTTAATTGGAGCCGACCAACGACAGTAACAGAGGTTTAAAACTTTTTTAGAATGGCAGGTTATTACCGAAAATTTGTAGAAAATTTCTTCAGAATTTTCATACCATTGACCCGATTGACATAGAAGGAAATCAAGTTTGTTTGGACAAAGGAACATGAACTCAACTTTCAAGAGTTAAAGACCCGATTAACAACCGCCATGATTTTGACAATTCCAGAATGATTCGGTGGGCTTGTGATTTATTGTGATACGTCCAAAACTAGATTAGGTGGCATTTTAATGAAACATGGAAAAGTGATAGCTTATGGGTCAAGGTAACTGAAGACTTATGAAAGGAATTACCCGACTCATGACTTAGAATCGGCGGCAGTGATGATTGCATTAAAGTTTTGGAGGCATTATTTGTATTATGAAAAATTTTTAGTGTACTCTGATCATAAGAATTTTAAATATTTGTTCTCTCAGAAGGAATTGAATATGAGACAAAGAAAATGGATGGACTTTTTAATGGACAATAATTGCGAGATACAATATTAACCGAGAAAAGCCAATGCCGTAGCGGATGTTTTGAGTCACCAACCAGCTTGGCGGCCAACTTGAAAATTAAGGAGATGGAGATGTTCGAGTGCATGAAGCAATGTGATATTAAGAGACATTCCCAAGGTAACCGGATAATTTTGTCATATTTTTAGATTCAACCTATTAGAGAAAATCAAAAGAAATCAAATGAATAATCCATTTTTAGTTGATGTCACCGGAGATCTAAGTCGAGATTCTAAAGTTGATTTTAGTGTTCATGTCGATAAAGTCTTGAAGTTTTGAGATCAGATATGTATGCCGGACATTGGAGAATTGAAGGAGAAAATCATAAATGTGGCCTATCGATCCAAGTATACAGTCCACCTAGGGATCAATAAGATGTATTAAGATTTAAAAAAAAATATTTTGGTAGAAGAACAAGAGGAGAAAAATTACAACTTATGTAGGGAGGTGCCTAACTTGTCAACAGTTAAAGGTCAAGCGCAAAAAGTCATCCGACCTATTGCAACCAATGTCAATTTCTTGTTGGACATGTGAAGACATATCAATGGACATTGTAATGGGGTGACTGAGAATACCAAGTAATAGTGATGTGATATGAGTTATTGTTAATCGGCTCACGAAATTGGTGCATTTTCTAGCTGTTCGAACGACCTTCTCAAGAGATCAGTTGGCCAGGATGTACATTAATGAGATGGTTAGTCTGCATGGTGTACCAACATCTATTGTGTCTGATCGATATCCAAGATTTATCTCCAAGTTTTGAAAACGTTTGCATCGTAAATTGGGGACAAGTTTAAAAGTCAGCATGACTTATCATTCACAAATGGATGGACAATCAAAATGAACTATCCAGATTTTGGAGGACATGCTAAAAGTTTCGATTTTGAAATTGAAAGATAATTGGAATGAGCACCTAATATTGGCAAAATTTGCTTACAATAATAGTTACTAAACATGTATTGGGATAATCCCATTTGAAACTTTGTCTAGGAAAAAATGTTATTCCCCGATCCATTAGGAAGAGACGAGTAATAGGCAGCTACTGGGATCAGAAGTTATTAAGAAGACATCAGACAAAGTCGGATTGATCCATGAAAAATTAAAGGTGGCCGCAAATAGACAAAACAGTTACATTGACTAAAGAAGATTAAAGCTAAGTTTCGTGGTCGGAGAATATGTCATTTTGAAGATATCACCATCAAAAGGAATCTTGGGGTTTGAGATCAAGGAAAAATCAAAAGTTAAGGTTCATTGAACCATTTAAAACCTTGGAAAAAGTTGGTGAAGTGGCCTATCAATTGGCTTTGCCACCCAATTTGGAGGACGTGGATAATGTTTTCCACGTATCGATATTACAGAAGTATGTTTATGATCCAATGCATATTATTGAGTATGAACCATTAAGGATTAGTCAAAATCTGACGTACGTCGAGAAACCAGTTCAGATTTTGGGTCACCGAGATTAGGTGTTTTGGACGAAGACTATACCATTAGTTAAGATCTTATGGAGGAATCACTCATATGAAGAGGCCATGTGGGGGCAAGAAGACGAAATTCGGGATAAATACCTGCACTAATTTAACCAATGAGGTATGTAATTACTGTTAAATTTTAAAGATAAAATTTTTATAAGGAGGGGAGGATTGTAATACCCAAATTTTTAAATTTATTATAATCATAATTAATTAAACTAATATAATCAAAATTAATATCAATGGATATGAAAAAAAGTGAATTAAAAGAGTCAAATTGAACCGGTTAAATTTGAATCTAATGCATTCCCAAATCTGGGCTTGAGACTGAGCAAGCCTGAAGCATGCTCAAGCCCAGAAAACAGAGACCAGCACCTGAAGATCGTCCAATCCGCGCTCCAACACTAAATCCAGAACCGTAGCCCCTGAGACTCGTATGAGTGGCACTTGAGCTCCACTCAATTATAAATAAAACCTCTACACTAATTTCTATGATTTTGGCTGTGATTTTCAAAATTAGAAAGAGAGAGACGAAGAGAAAAGATAGAGAAAGAAAAAGAACGCCAAAAAGCTCGAATTTGAAGTGATTCAAGTTAAAATTTTAGTAAATCCAAGTCAAAGCAAGTACATTTTAAACATCTTCTTCTCTTATTGCTATTCTTTTCCATTTTTACAAAGTATTTTTGTTTTTATGCTTGTTCAAAGTATGAGTTTAAAGTATATATGTGTATGTTAAGCATGCATATCCATATTTTACGATTTTATAAAGACATTTCATAAGATTTCATGTTTAAGTATAGTAAATATATTTATTGAATTTTGTGTTATGACTTCGTACATGTTCTGATTTTAAGTTATGATATTCTTTAATACTTGAATTTCGCATATAAGCCCTTACATGCCTAAAAATTTGGATTTAACCCTCTACATACATTGAAATTCTATATAAAGATGATCTACATGCTTAAGTAATCTATTTAGGAAAATAATGAACTAAATTTTTACACTATTTACTAAACTATTGCTGAATTTTTAATTGTTCATACCTCAAATTCGTATAATAGTCTATTTATACTTTAAAGTTTACGATATATATGTTCTGTGCTTGCAATATAAGTTTCATGTTTCAACAATTCAAAAAATTAAGCCCTACATATGAAATATTAAAGCTAATATTGCAAAAATTATCTTATTTACTGATTTTTGCTGTATTTTCTAAATTTTTGCTAAAATTTATGGTTTAAATTTATGTTTAGCTTATAAAGTCCCTAATTTATCAAGTATACGTTTTATAGAAGTTGGAATATATATATGTGTGTGTGTGTGTTAGCACTTAAAATCTAAAATTCTAAATTTTATATAGAGAATGCACCTCATGCTGAATTTCTACATTTAGTGCTGAATTTTATGTTTTTAAAATTTTAAACTTTCAATTAATATACAATCAAGTTTTCACTGAGATATAAGTATGAAAGTATGAATTACAACAGGAAGCTCTATAATATATCAAGAATTATAATTATGTTCTCTAAGAGTGAGAACATTAAAACACCAAAAAAGTGTAGAGTTTTCACAATAATTAAGAAATTAGACTAAGGATTATTTCAGTGGGTAGTATTCTTTAACATGCCTTACTATATTGTAACGAAATATCGATTTTCAACCCTACATA
Source organism: Nepenthes mirabilis (assembly GCA_025585075.1). NCBI lineage: Eukaryota > Viridiplantae > Streptophyta > Magnoliopsida > Caryophyllales > Nepenthaceae > Nepenthes > Nepenthes mirabilis. The sequence goes on along the minus strand of JAODPA010067742.1, from coordinate 1,073 downwards.
ATCGTAAGGTTAAGAAGTAGTATCTAATCCTGTTTATAGGGCGACATGTGGACGGACCACCTCTGAGTATTAAATAGGAACATCTGGTATTTGGTTGTATGGGAGTATACATAACCCAATCTTTGACAGTCTGCCGCTTTAGCTAATAAGTTTCACCGGTTTTGGTCCCTAAAGAAAAAGTAAGATTTAAACTCGATTTTATGACCAAGAATAAGATAAGAAATTTAAAAATATATAATGTAAGTTCTCAACATAAATTTTATGCCTTTGCACACGATCACAATTTCTATTTCTTCCGTTGAATATTTAAGTTTAAAGTATGCATATCTTTTATAAAAAAATATGCTTTACTAAACATTTAACTCACTCTCTTACTATTTACTAACCATTCAGATGAGATGCATGAATATTTATCGGATGAGTAGGAGTGAAGGTCGAGAAGTTTTAGTTTATATTCTCATGAATGATTCCTATTAGTTTATATTTTCGAACAATGTTAATATATTTAATGACTATAATGTAGTCAATTTCAATTCTAGGCCTCAGTTTGTGATGTAATTTAGTTTTCGAAAAACGTTAGAGGCCTAAGGTGTAATATTACGTTGTCCGGTGTCAGTTTGTATGTCATGTTAACATTTGACAACTTTTATATATATTTGGATTGTGGTATTTGGTTGTAAATAATCTGATTTCTAGGTTAATGGATTGATGATATGACACCGGTTGATAATGTCAAAATTTCAAGATGCATTCAGTTGACCTTATGAAAAAAATAGCTTCCGCAAAGTTTTATCATGTCTTATTTTTAGCTTTGGCAGGCATTTTTTCTTTAACATGGTCTGATGTCATCGTGTATTTGAGTCAATGTCAATGCCACCGTTATTGTGGCAAGGCTTTTGGATATTGTGAATATTGACTCGTTGTGTATTTATTTCGAGTCAGTTATGGTATTGACGGGATTTCACGTCTGGTTAGACATGTGATCAAATTATCAGTCTATTTGATATTTAAATAGATAATTAATTATAATTAAAATAAATAACCGGATTTAGGACATGGTATATCACACGGGT
>JAODPA010067741.1:0-10463 GCA_025585075.1 Nepenthes mirabilis | reverse complement strand
CGATATTCGAGTGACCGAATGGGCACACTTTAAATGCCGGCCCATCAGATCCAATTATACTTTAAAATTTTATAATATTTAATTAATTTTTTTCATGCCTGAATTACCCAAAATTATCAAACATAATAAATAATCCCAATTTAATCGTATAAAAATATTTCGGGATGTCATAGAGGGGCTCAAAAAACTTGTTTTAAAAATATGACCGTTGTCGCGGCGCTTGAGCACAACTCAAGCATGCGGTGGGCGTGCCTAGGGTTTCAAGAGAAAAACTCCCAAGTGCTCGAGCATGAAGAAGGCGAGCTTCTAGCGGGAGACTACTGGTTTTGGTGCTCGAGTGCATGATGCGTGAGCATTGAGTGGCAAGCTACTGGATTTGGCGCTCGAGTGTATGGCGAGCAAACATTGGGCACATGCCCACTGGAAACTAGGCTTGAGTGCATGTCAGGCATATTGTGATGGAACGAATCCTTATCCTTTAAAGATATTCTGTCAATAAACAAACAAAACTAATATTCATAAAATCTACAAAAATTTTGGCAGAGTTTCCTCTACAATTAGACTAAAACCAAAATTTATAACCTACTTAAATAACCTACATCAAGCACACAACTAAACAAATATCACCATTTATCCTACAATATACATATACAGGATTACAAACTGCCATATCATCCATAGTTCCAATACAGTACTCCTAACTACTATATTGCAACTAATTAGAGATGCCATCTAGGTCCAAAATAAATTAAAACATCGGAACAATATGGAAGCAACTATACATCCAATGTTTATTGCAATACAAAATTACTATGTTATCAGAATATACAAACTTTATTCAAAATTAATTATATACATCTGAAATTCTTCCAGGTCTCCATATTCTTCAAGGTCTTCAAGCCCTTTAAATGTTCTTCCTTCTAACTTAGTCCTATATCTAAATTATCGAACCTCCGCATATCTGGAGGAAAAAAAACAAAAGAGTAAGCCGAAGTCCAACAGTGTATCATAAAAATATGCAATTTAAACAGTTCTATATAAATAAATTACAACAGAAGAATATTTAGGCAAATATCAAGAACATATAGCAAAACGATTGAAGACAAACATTAATTTGCCATGAAAGCATACTAGAAGTCTTAACCTGCGCTCAAACCTACTAATTCTCAAATCTCATTAGCTTTATTAACCAAAGAAGAATATTTATACGAATATAAAAAACAAGTAACAAAACGAATGACATATAACAAAATGAATACGGAAAGATGTTAATTTGTCCTGAAAGCAAATCAAGTGTCTTAAACTAAGTTCAGACTATACTTATTCTGAAAATCAAACTTTATTAACCAAATAGGCCCAAACTAGTAGACCTTATTAGTTGAGGGAGCGAATAATCGAGGATAAATTATATTCATTCCACACAATCAAAGGCCTGAACTAAAATATCCCATCTGATGGGATTTATGTTTTGAAATACCATCCTTCGGTATGTCTAATTTCTGAACTGAATCTATCCTCCCAATTTAATGCCCCGAGGAGAGCCAGACCATGTATAACTCCATGAATGGAGTTATCTTCAATTACCACTATAACGTTCTAAGGCATGTCGGAGAACTTTACCTAACTAAATCATAATCTTACGGCTAATTTCTTACTAACTCACTTAACTGAAAACATATAGCTGAAATGCTTATCTAAAATTTCTTAATTGAAATGCTCAACCGAAACATTTAACTGAAATACTTACTGAGATACTGAACTGAAACATTTAGCTGAGATACTGAACTGAAATACTTATCTGAAAGAATTCTTACTCATATTTTCTTAGCCAATAATTTCTCATATCGGAAAGCCAAATTTAAACATATATATTTAGCCATTCAAATAAGTTCAAAGGAGTTTTCAAATTTTGGTCGTACAATTCCATGCAAAGTTTTTAAATATAAATTATCTAATAAACCTTAATAAAGCACCAATTTAACACTTACATCTCGAAATCTCAAGTTTCCAAGCTAAAAGTCTCAAATTTGGTTCTAGGATTTTTATACGAAATTTTTGGATGAAATTGTACATAAATCTTGAACCGAAACTTCAAATCAAAGCCTTAAGTCATAATACATATACAAAATTATACATTCAAACAAAAATCCCCAAATTTCCAAGCTAGGGTATCGCATAAAGTTTCAGGACACAAATCGAACACCCAACACATATTTATTTATGAAATTAATGTCATAATTCAAAATAAATAAACAAAATCATGCATTTAGAACATAAAACCACAAATTTCATGTTAGGGTTTCAAGCCCACTGTTCGGATACAAAACGAATGCAAAATGCACCTCAAATGACGAAATCGAAATTACATATTAACATATATATGCATAAACTAAAAATCTACTTAAGATATTATGAGAAAACACTTAAATCGTAACAAATCATTAGGAATGGGGGTTTTCGAACATATATAACAAAATGGAGGTATTTAAATAGAAAACAAAGTTGGAGGTACACTTGCCTTAATCCGAGCTACCATTTTTCTTACTTAGATCGGAGTAGAACGGCCCAAACTTTCTTCTTTCTCTTTCTCTTGTCCCCTTTCCTTCTTTCTCTTATGTGTTTGCGTGCTGCCCCCTCTCTCTTCTCCCCTCCTGTTTTTATAACTGAAGTTGGAAGAATCCAAAAGCTCGAGCGCACATCGAGCATGAAGGCTTATGGAAGGCCCATGCTCAAGCGCTCGTTGAGCGCCCTTCAGGCGGTGGGTTATGTTTTTTGGGCTCAGGTGGTGTACGAGTGCAGCTCCGGCGCCACATTCTATTAATCTTGCCCTGTTCCCCCTTTTTAGCTTCCGATTTTATTTTATCTTCATTTTTCTTTGATCCATTCACCTTAATCTTAATTATTTTATCTTAACAACCACAATTTTCTATGTTTTGGAAACCTGGGTCATCACACGTATAGTGGGTGGCATGGTACTGGAAGCAGGTCTCGAGCGCATAGTGAGCATGCAGTAAGTACAGATCCTCGGGAACGGACAGTCACGAAAATAAGTTGATGAAACGCTTCAACTAATACAATCTGACATCGACAGTTGACTAAATATGGTCACAAAATATGCTAACTCATAAATAACCCTAACAATCTCCCATTTTGGTAATTCCATGACAAAACTATATAAAGTAAAAAGAAAAATATATAAGAAGCACAGGTTTAGACACCACTAAGATAGAATACGTGTATATAAAAATCTATACCTAGTGAGTACCAAAAATAATACAAAAAGTAAATGATCAAGGACAATAGAACTGTCGTGCCGATACTGTAGCTGCCATGCCTATACTGTAGCTGTGGTACCTGGGCAATCATGGTTAGTACAAATAATTAGAATACAAAAAGAGATAACAAAATTAAGACAACCATGCACAGTAGCATATAGTAACACAACAACTTGAAATAATAGGAATAGTAGCAAATAACAAATCCAATGAAGTCATAGTACACAATCAAAACTCCTGCTGAACAACACAAGTAAAACTCTCCTAAACAAAACACATCCCAACACAAAACTATGTCTCCCCCTAACAAAAATATGTCTCCTCCTTTTTGTCACAAAGGGCCAATGAGGAGGAATCATTTAGACCCAAAGGAATGATCAGAAGATTGACAAGCATACTGACGTTGCAACTGTATAAGCGTAGCCTCCTGAATAGCCAAACGTGAGTCAAGATTGTGACGGAACGGATTTTTTTTTTGTCCTCAAAAGCTTTCGTCAAACAGAAACACAATTAATGGTCTAAACATAAGGCAAGACTTCTGCAGAAATTTCGGCAGAATCTCCTTCGTAATGGGATGAAAATCCAAAAATACAACCCTATATAATCATCCATAACAAGCACACAACTATCCATCATTCACAATTCATACAACAAACATTCACAGTATCACATGTTCCATCCATGGCACAAATCCATAAAAAAAACATTTACTACTTTAACAGTTTAATAACGAGATGCCATCTAGGACCTGCACAGTAAATCCAGTGTATATAGAGGAAATAAATTAAGAACATGCAGAAACATAACTTTTTCCTTTTTACAGTCATACATAACATATGCTTTTCATACAAAAATCTACATGTTCTAGAACATCAATAAACATCAGATCATTATACAAAATCACATTTTTAGCTAAGTGTTTGCATCTCCAAGCTCTTCAAAAACAGCTCCAAAATATTCTAAGTCCTCAAAAGCCTTCAGAAGCTTCTCTTGGATTACTCTTTCTCGTTGGGTAAATGCTCTACCGTCTCATCTGGAGGGGAAAAAAATACTAAAACAGTGAGTCGAGGCTCAGCAAGGTACATACATATGAACTGTAAAACAGTTATGCCAAAATGATTATATAACCATGCAGAACCAGAACGTTTAGTCAATCATCATTTAAAAGAAAACAGTAAAGGCATACTATAACGATATTAAATCTCATGCTTCATAAATCATTACATTATAGACTATAAAACAATACTATAAACTTCACTGATGGATGGTAAAACTGAAAACGATACTCTGTACTGTTCACTGTCATCTTTTCACTGTATACGATTCATTATCATCTTTTCATCAGACGATACTCTATTATCTTTTCACTGTACAATACGTTTTCATCTTTTACTGTGACATATCTTAATAATTTTAGACCCTGCCAGTGCACCTTACTGGCTGAAGCGGCGAATGATCGAGGATAGATTGTATTCAGTCCACACAATCCAAGGCCTATCATGTCATATCATGTCATGTATATCCCATCCCGAGGGATATCTATACTATGTGCCACCCGAAGGTCGGCCTATGTTCCTCCTGGCTTAACGCCCTTGAGGACAGGGTGCACCATGAATCGCTCCATAGACAGAGCTATCCTCGATTACCACCGTAAGTTCTAAGGCTTCACCCAAGAACTTACCTAGACTGTAGACAGTCTCGGGTCCCAAAATAACTGTACAGAAATCATCTCTTTATCGAACATTCCATTTTTGAAATAAAACTTTCACAACACAATTTCAGCACTTCTTTGAACTTACATGGAAATTTTATCGGTATATGTTCGTTCATATTTTTAAAAATAAATTATACCGAAAGTTACACATCGATGTCAATTAACTTTCACGGAACTGGAGCTTTGGTTAAAAATTACTAAAACTCTTTCATTTTCGTGCTTAGTGTATCGCCAAAACTTCTGGACACAAATCGGTCTATAACCATGTGTTTATTCAAGAAATTGATGTCATAACTCCATATATATATACTCAATCATGCATTTAAACCATAAATCCCCAAAATTTTGGGTTAGGGTTTGGCTATGTTCTTTCAATGTCAAAATAAACACATAATACATGCTCATGCATGAAATCGGAGCCAAATACTTCCATAAACATGAACAAACATGAAATCTAACCGATTAATCGAAGGAAACATGCTTCATTTACTCTAAACATGCATTAACATCATTTTCGTCCACTTTAAAGCAAAATAAACGGTAAAAACAAAAACTAACATCTGAGGTACACTTGCCTTGTCACGGGTTTTCACTTTTATATCTGGCTCGAGGATGGATTCGGACTCTCGGGCCTCGTTCTCCCTTCTTCTCTCTCTAAAGTCGGTGCTCTCTCTCTCTCCTCAAACCCTAAATCGCGTTAAAATGAAAAGGAGAGAAACAGATCGCATTTTTATACTGCTCCTGCCGCTCGAGCGGCCAGCGAGTGGCAGGAATCCAAAAACGCCACTAGTTTTTCCGCCCGATAGGAGGGCTCAAGCGGCCAGCGGGCAGCAGGCTTCAGGAATGCCACTGGTTTTTCCGCCCGATGGGGGTTCGAGCCCACAGCAAGCGCCACTCGGCTGCTTGCTGAATTTGGGTATTTTTCAACTTTTCACTTTTAACTACCACTTTTTCACCACACACTTAGCCTCTTACTGATATTAATCACCTTAATCACATCTAATTATTACGTTTTTGGTTTTGGGTCCTCACATTCTCCCCCACTTAAAGAAATTTCATCCACGAAATTGAGTAAAGTACATACCTCAAGGGAACAAGTGAGGATACTTGTCTCGGATCTCCTCTTCGTGCTCCCAAGTGGCCTCCTCCGGTGAATGATTCCTCAAAAGCACTTTCACCAGGGGGATGGACTTCGTTCGCAACCTTTGATCCTTTCGGTCTAAGATTTGCAGTGGCTCCTCAATGTAGGACAAGTCTTGTCAATGGACAAAGTTCCGTAGTCTATCACGTGCGCTGGATCGTGGATGTACTTCCGAAACATCGATACATGAAATACATCATGTACGCTCACAAGAGTTGGTGGTAACGCCAACTTGTAGGCTACCTCCCCGACCCTTTCCAGAATCTCGAAAGGGCCAATGAACCGAGGTTTCAACTTTCCCTTTACTCCAAACTGGAATGTGCCCTTTGATGGTGAGACCTTTAGAAACACAAGATCTCCTACCTCGAAACTCAGCTCTATCCGTCCCTTGTCCGCATAACTCTTTTGTCGGCTTTGAGCAACCTTCAAATTATCGTGAATCACCTTAATCTTCTCTGCTGTTTCTTTCACAATCTCTGGGCCCAAAATTCTTGTGAGGTTCCCAAACCAACAATAGAATTAATACGAGGTAAAATGTAAGTATTAAAAGTACTTGATGAAAATCTTGGGATTTTGTTGAATAAAACACCACCCGTAACCCCCCCACCGCTCGCCGGATGTTCGAGTCCCGCTCGAGCTTATTTTCTAGAAGCTACCCCGCCTGATGCGCGCTCAAGCCCGCTCGAGCGGATTTTCCAGAACCTTCCGGGAAGCTCCATCGCTCGCCAGCCACCTGAGCGAATTTTCCAGAACCTTCCAGAAAGCCCCCGCGCTCGCTGGCCGCTCGAGCTCTGCTCGAGCAGAAAGAGCTAGAGCCAGCCCGCTTGCTGCTCACTCGTCGGGCGCTCGAGCGGCCCGACTAGTATAAATACCCGGCCAGCTTCATGAATCTTCAATTTTTCCACTTTTTCCCCACTTTTTCCAGAGCTTTCTGGCAAGAGAGAGAGAGAACGCCAAGCCTAGAGAGAGAAAGGAAGAAGTCAAGGTGTAGAATCCGAATTCGTCCGGGAGCCAGTTACAAAAGTGATAGCACGCGTCGAGGCAAGTGTTCTCATACTCACTATTTGCTCTCTTTTAATTTTTATTCAATCTCCGTCGGGTATTATCGTACCAATACCCATCCAAAATGTGGAGAATGTATAACCCATGAATTATACTCTATAAATGTGTGATTATTTCTTCATCTCGTTGGATGAATCATTCGATATGTTATCACGAAACCCTAACCCACACTCAAATTCGGGATTCACTGTTTTTCCCTTCAAATCATGATAATTTCACCTCAAATTATGAATTACCATGTCCCTAATATGTATACATACCGACCGGGCGTCCGTTTTCTCAAGAATTGACCCGTTCGCGGCGTCCGGAAGTGTTAAACGATCACCGTCACTGTTCATCCGAGGTACAATGAAATATTTACATGTTCTTACCAATATCTAACTAACCATATGTGGATGCAAGCTTGAAATTATGGAATTTAAGCATCAATTGACATGAATCGGGCTCCGGAGGACCCCGAGGTGAAATTGGCTCATGAATGGTAAGAGATTCCAATCTTTTCTAATTTTTGGTAATCATAAATGTTTAAATTCCAAAGGGAAATGAAAACCGATGAGTAACGGAGGGAAGTCCAAAATGTGATATGAATGATGGAACCTCCCAAATGGCGAGAGATACGATACATGAGATACGGTGGACTTTCCCTCAAATGAATATGGAAATAGAATCATGAAACTAGGACCATGGACTTTTAGATGAGTAGTATTCTCTGGCTTGACACGTCCATCACGGTATAAACCCGAAGAATACTTGGGCCACGTATTCTGGTCACTTGTGTGTAAGCGGGTGGTGTCCGTGTCACGCCTTAGGATACTATTGTGAAAGAATGAGGACTGCCCTAGTACCCCGGGGGAATGGGGTGATTTACGGCACGATGTGCACGACACCCCGGATGGGTCGTAAAAGATAATCCCTCACGGCCTTAGATCATGTGGAGTATCATGATCCTTTCCTCGTTCTCTCGCATCGTTTGCTAGTACGACCTACTGGCCCTGGTCCGCAAAGATTAAAGTAAATTAAGAAAGCATGTTCAAAGGTAATTAAAGGTGCCAAAGCATGACAAATGACAAATTGGTTCTTCTAAGTATTTCCTTCCTTTCACGCTTTTATATGCTTTTCCCCCACCCCACTATCGTTTCCATTATGGCTTTATCTTTTGATAGTGATGTGTGTTTACACTTGCTGAGCGATAAGCTCACCCTTGCACTCTCTCTTTTCAGATGTAAATGCCCTGATGCCAGACGAGACCGAGTAGGACAAAGAAGCAAGATAGGCGACGTGGATTTTGAAGAGCCTCGAGGATCTAGCTTGACTATGTATGACATGGGAATTTTGTGGATGAATGGTTTTGATTTTTGTATACTATGTTTATCACGCTTCTGCAGTTGTGGTTGTGGTTATGCTTGGATTTTTATAGTTGGCATCTTTACCTCAGCCGACGTCATACCTAAGTTATGATGCCGGTGCCACTACAGGGGTTTAGTGGACTGAGATCCTGTGTATAATGTTGAATATTTTTGAAGATTGTGCAGAGTTTCATACAAGTATTTGTATTTTGAGAAACGTTCAACTTACAAATGGAACTCTGCCCAATTTTCTACAGAAATTTATAATATTGAATTATAATGATTTATTGACGGAAGGGTTATTAAAAGAAAATAACTCGGTCTGTCACATTGGTATCAGAGAGGGAGATTCCATAGGACTAAATCGAATCTTTTGCGGAAGCTTAGGATAGAGAACCTTAGTCATTAAGCTTGGATTTTTATAGTTGGCATCTTTACCTCAGCCGACGTCATACCTAAGTTATGACGCCGGTGCCACTACAGGGGTTTAGTGGATCTGAGATCCTGTGTATATAATGTTGAATGTTTTTGAAGATTGTGCAGAGTTTCATACAGGTATTTGTATTTTGGGAACCGTTCAACTTACAAACGAAACTCTGCCCAATTTTCTACAGAAATTTATAATATTGAATTATAATGATTTATTGACGGAAGGGTTATTAAAAGAAAATAACCCGGTCCGTCACAGTTGGTATCAGAGAGGGAGATGCCATAGGACTGAATCGAATCTTTTGCGGAAGCTTAGGATAGAGAACCTTAGTCATTAAATTTACGTAGTCTAGCCGGATTCTAACTAATGATTTTGTTTCAGAAACAATCTTCATCAAAGTAAAAGATGCCATCCAGACGTAGAAGGTCTCAAGGCAATGACTAGCCTCAAGATCGTGAGGCTAAGTATATGAATCTGTTGGGCTGAATGGAAGATGTTATTGAGGCCTTGGGACAGCGAAATCTCGCCCCCGTTCCTGCTCCAATCCCAAACCCGGCCCCTGCAAATCTAGGACCATCTGCATATGACCACTTCGTTCAAGAAAGGGTCCTGGAGTTTCTAGGGGAGCTAGACCCCGTTAAAGCAGACATATGGTTAGAAAGGATAAAGAAGGTATTTTCTGTAATTCGATGCCCAGAGGAAGATCGGGTTTTATTTGCATCTTATCGGCTCGAGGGTGAGGCCCATTATTGGTGGCAAATGAAAAAGAGAGCCTTAGGTGTTCCGGAGGGGGAGATTTCCTAGCAGATGTTTGAGGACGCAGTTTTGGAAAAATATTTTCCCTCTAGCATCCGTATCGAGAAGGAAGAAGAATTTCTTCGATTAAGACAAGGTAATCAGTCTGTGGCACAGTATGATGCTAGGTTTACGGAATTGTCACGATTTGCTCCTTATATGGTGGATGAGGAAGAGAAGAAGGCTAGGAAGTTTTTGTCGGGTTTGCGGGATGATATCCGCAAGCAATTGGCCCCCTTCAAATTGACAACATATGCTGATGTATTGGATCGAGCCTTAATCTGTGAACAAGAGCTTGCAAAAGAGGACTTTTTCAAGAGAAGATCATTGAGTAAATCCGGAATGAGCACCAGCTCACGAGCTAGTTCGGAGAGACCATCTAAAAAGCCCAAGCAGCTGAGTTTTGATCAAAAGAGTGGACAGGTCTCGTCATCCTCCCAAGCATCGGTAGGGTCATGTAAACATTGTGGGAAGATGCATGGGAATAGGCCCTGTCTTAAAATGATTGGGGGTTGTTATAACTGTGGACAAGTGGGACATAAAGCAAAAGAGTGCCCTCAACCGCCGGCGATTCGTGCCCCCAACCGCCGGCGATTCGTGCCCCGAAGCCTACTATTCAAGGAAAAGTCTTTGCGGTATTTGCAAATGAGGCCAAAGCATCAGATGACGTGGTAGAAGGTATTCTCTGTATTTGTGGAAT
>JAODPA010067740.1:0-10464 GCA_025585075.1 Nepenthes mirabilis | reverse complement strand
AATTTTCTATCATACCAAAATTACCCAAAATTATTAAAAATAATAAATAATCTCAAGTTAAACGGATAAAAATATTTTGGGATGTTACATAATGTATTTATAGTTGTTAAGCTTCCCATTGAGAGGAGTCCATGTGGGGTTGGCGTGTGCAAAAAATCCCGCTACCAACTCTGTAAATCTTTTTTGCCGTGTCAGGAGGGTTGCGTGCACGCCTGCCTGATGTGACGTTTCCTCCACAGGGTTGCATGCTCTGCTGGCTATCATTTCTTTTACAGTCTGATAGGATCAGCCACCAAATCTCTGGCACACCGACTTTGGAGGCGGGGTGGCATCCAAGGCTTCTCTTGAGTCCACGGGCCTAAGTGGACTTTGAATCCATTTGCCACGTGGGCCAATTCTAGCGTTTGGATCTCTTGGGCCTCTTGAGCTTATTGGGTTTCTATGGTATCAGGGCCCAATTCTAGGTAAATGAATCTTAAAGTGGGTATTGGGTATCAGTACCCATCACTAGCCCCCCATGCAAAAGGGTCAAAGTACTTCGACGCTTTGGTATGTCCAGTGTCCGTGAACGAGTCTTGTGTGAAGGTTCTCGCTATGGAAAATCTGCTCGCACCCTTTCTTCTTGCAAATGTTCGCAGATATGGTTCGAACCAAAAGCCCGGGGACACATTACCAAAATATTCGAGAGGCTGCTGAAGCTTGCATTTTTCCTAAAACATCCGGGGAATTTCTGGCTCACAACCTGACCAGAACATTTGACGACCTTTAGGATTTTAGGCACTGCTGGGCATTCATAGATGATCATCGTCTTCTCATATTTACCTGAGATCCAAAGATCTCCTCGGGTTACATAGGATTTTAGAGTTCACATCTAAGTACCTTAAAGTGCGTTTGAGTTTGAGAATTCCCTCATAGTCCGAAAGCTTGGCCTGCGCTGCCATTTATGCCATCAAAGTGCAATAAATGCGCAATTAATGAGATTGACGTCACCTTGAAAACACAAAACCCACTACCTTTGGCAGCATACGGGTGATTGACGCATGGCAAGGGTAATGATGGCACGCCTTTCAGCCTTTTCAACCGTTTTCAAATATGGTTTCAGCTTTCATTTTCTTCTGTGCAACCCTAAAGCTTTCTCTCTCGAACCTTTGGTTGTCGTTTTCTCAAGTATTCTTCCTCTCACTTCTTTTGTGTTTCTTCTCTAATTTTCATGGCTCCTAGAGTTATGGAAATCACATCTTCCTTGTCCTTGGCCACTCTGGATGCCATCTACACAAAGTATGATATCCTTGATTTGATGGCGATGGTTGTCCTGAGCCCAATGATAGGGCGTGTAGCCCACCTGATAAGTTCATTACAGTAGACGAAGTCCACCTTAAGGGTGGGCTTCACTTCCATGTTTCCATGGAGCTGTATGTTATTATGATGGCACTTGGGGTACCGTTCACGAGGCTGTAACCCAACACCATCAGGCATCTTGTTTCCCTCTGTGTTTTTGCATGCTGCTATCATAAAGTGCTTGAATTTGCCATGGTGAAAGTAATGTTTCGCTTTACTCATAATTTGGACTAGATTATGATGACTTCACGTCCTGAGTTAGCTGTTATGAATGGTGGAAATCCTGATTCCACAAAGAGGTGAAAAGATAAAATTTTCTTTTTGTCGGTCCTAGAGAATCGGGCTATTGACAACACTTGGGGGAACATGGCTGAGCAGCGCCGCTCGGACGCCTCTAAAGAGAAGAGGGAGGCTGCCAAGGAGGTCATAAACTTGGTGATGGTCAATCTTGGCACCTTCAATAAGGATAAAAAGATTATTTGGGTGAGACTCGAGAACTTGGAGAAAGCTAAGTGGGGGTCTTAAGTCGAGGACTCTGGCATTGCTGCTGCTGCTTCTTAAAAGAAAAAGAAGAAGAAGTTGAGGAAATATGAGGGGACTTTGAGGATTGAGGAGCCGTTCGAGTGGCCAAAGAAGAGTCACTAGATTGAAGCCTCAAAGAGTCAGGTGACCATCGTTGCGAGCTCCTCGTCTAATGATGACAATGCCGTAATAGCGCCTCTCTTTAAGCGGTTGAGACCTCAGGCAGCCCCCGACCGAGACGCTGCTAGTCTCGGACCTTCAGCCTCTGCTGAGTCATCCAGGTAGCCTTCTGAGCCTGTGTGCTGACTCAGGGACTCACCTGTCGTCTAGCCTATCCCTGACGAGCGCATTCCTGACATTTCTTCTAGATTCTCTGGTGAGATCTCGAACTGGATGAATAATTCATCCGAGGACACCATCGTGGAGCAAGCTGTGAGGGAGGTTGAGGTGACGTGGACCGACGAAGCAGTGATGACTACAACAGCGATAACTGCTGACGCTGTTGAGGTCGAGGAAAGTCAGGCCGTTGAGCTGCCTGCTGCAGAGTTTACTGAGCTCCCTTGCCTAGCGATCCAAATCTATAGTCCAGTGATGATGCCGTCTGTGGCCTCTGAGGATATCTTGGTTGAGGGCCGTTATGAAGCGGCTGAGCCCCTAGTCTTGGGTGACGCTGCCTCTACGCTTGAGGCCAGAGTTAAGGTTTCTGTGGTGCAGGAGGCCGCGACTATAGAACCCGTGGAGCAGGAAGCTCCCAAAGGGGAGAGCACTTTCGGAAGTTCCTTTGTGACCAAGGTATTCCTCTATTCCCTTTATGGCTCTGTCCCCTTTTGTTGATATTCTACTGATGTGTCTTAACTTTGCAGCTTTAGGATATGGCTTGCAGCCTTGACGCGATCATCAGTGAGGCTACCCAGGCTGACGCAGAGCTCGAAACTTCCAAATCCTTAGGAGATCGCGTCCAGAGTTTAGAGTTCAAACTTGTCAAAATTGAGGGCCACATTTCTGCCCTAGAGGACCAGCTAAAGGAGCAGGAGAGGTTGCACATAATCATTTGAGGGAGGAATCTCTTGTTGGAACAGGAGCTCAGGATTTCATTGAAGCCTGATGACATTATTCCGGCCCTTGAGCGTAAGTACTGGAATTCCATTGACATGCGCCGCTGGATCATGAAGCTTTTGATCCCGAGGTTTCCCACTGCACTTTTTGACCTGAGGAACTCGAGCGCCCAACGCAAGGATGACTTGATTGGTCTCCCACCACGCTGGAGGTCTCCTGAGTCTTCGCAAGCAAGGCTGTCCAGCTGGCCAGAATACTTCACATAGCCAGGATCCTCGAAGCAAGTAGGACCTTTAGCTCCTTAGTGCGCCTTGTTGTACAATTTTTTTTTCTTTTTTTGTGTGTATATATACACTGTTGTACACAAATTAATTTTATGAATAAAATTCAAATCGTTTAAGAGCAAACGTCTCGTTTGTCTTTGTGGTTCTTTCTTAGACTTAAGCTCTTAGGAAATTTTGTCCTTTTTGAACAAAACGTCCGAACCCTTCGACCATTGTTGACTGAAGGTGCGACCTCTTGAGGGTTACTTGGCACTGCCAAGTTTTAGGTCCAACATGTGGGGCTGCTCATCCTTGGGCGAGTTTTAATATGACCTCTTGGGCCGCTAGGTATATTACCAAGTTTTAGTCTGACCTCTTGGGCCGCTCGGATACAACCGAGTTTTTTGTGTGACCTCTTGGGTTGCTTGGATATAGTCAAGTCTTTTGTACGACATCTTGGACCGCTCAAACATAATCGAGTTTTAAGGCAAGTGAAAGGAATCCTATCCACTCGATTTAGGGGCAGCTTAGGCCTTGTTGCTTTATGAGATGGTGTGTAATCACTCAATGAGATGCAAAATGATAATTTAGACGAAGATTGTCACCTTATTAAAGAAATGTGATACAAGCACGTAATGCAAACAATATACCTGTATATTTTAGAAGTTTATTGATAATATTTCTTGAGGTGA
The DNA here is from genome assembly GCA_025585075.1 of Nepenthes mirabilis. Classification (NCBI taxonomy): domain Eukaryota; kingdom Viridiplantae; phylum Streptophyta; class Magnoliopsida; order Caryophyllales; family Nepenthaceae; genus Nepenthes; species Nepenthes mirabilis. Next base: position 6,593 of record JAODPA010067740.1, on the reverse strand, counting down.
GTAGCGTTTCATGTTCGTAGGACAATCCTTCCCTCCTGGGTGCATACCTTGTACACCCCATTTTGCAGGATGGTCGAGATCAGGAACGGTCCCTCCCAATTTGAGGAGAGTTTGTTCCAACTGGTATTTTTTTCAGTGGCCTCAATGCTTCTCAGCACCAAGTCCCCTACCTCAAAGTGGTGTGCTTTTACCTTCTTATTGTAATACCGGGCGACTCTTTGTTGATATATTACAATCCACGGTCTTATTGCGTCTCAAACTTCTTCAAGAAGGTCAAGGTTTTTTCAGAGTCTCTGTACATTATTAAGCAAATTAAAACTTTCCACGCGAAGGCTTGGCAGCCCGACTTCCACTGGGATGACCGCCTTGACCCTGTAATACAGGCTGAAAGGCATTTCTTGCATTGGCTACCTCGGAGTTGTCCTGTAAGACCACAGCACTGACGATAGTTCTTCAACCCACGAGCCCCCAGCGTGCTCCAATTTCGTTTTCAATTCGTATAGTATTGTGCGATTCGTAACCTCCACCTAACCGTTGCATTGCAGGTACGCGACCAATGTATGCAACAACCTTATCCTTAGTTTGGTGTAATACTTGATGAACAATTTTCTAGAGAATTGGGTCCCATTATCAGTCATAATGCATTCTGGGATCCCGAACTTGCACACAATACTCTGCCGGACGAAGTCTGCCGCGTTCCGCTCGGTTATGTGAGTCAATGGTATGACCTCAACCCATTTCGTGAAATAGTCGTTTTCAATAATTAAGAACTTCCTTTGTCCAGATGCTATTAATAGCGGCCCAAGTATGTTTAACCCCCATTGTGCGAAGGGTCAAGGTGATTGTAGAGCTCTAAACTCCATATGCGGCTGGTAGGGAAGGTTGTCGTGGACTTGACAATTTTCATATTTTCATACGAAGTCCATGGCATCATGCTTCATGGTTAGCCAGTAGTACTCTTACCTCATCAGCTTAAACGCAAGGTTCTTGCATCCAATGTGGGATCCACAAATCTCGAGGTGTACCTCTCCGAGGGTGTAATTAGCCTCTTCTATGGTTAGGCACCTCAGGTAGGAGGAAGAGAATCCTCGACGATACTGTTGGCCGTCCATGATAGTATACCATCATGCCATCTTCTTCACCTTTTTGGCCTCTTCTGCGTCCTCAGGCAATATCTCATTAGACAAGTATCCTAGGTAGGTGGTCATCCAGTTGTTGGTCTAGGATATCTGCATCACTTCTATCTTGGAATCTTCTACACTGGGTTTATTGAGAACCTCACGCATTCCTCGGGCATATTGCTCTGGGTCTCCCGAGGTTGTTACTTTTGCAAGCTGGTCGACTTTTGCATTCTCTTTCCGTGAGATGTGGACCATTTCTACCCTCTCAAAGGCTGTCATGCGTTCTCGGACCTTTGAGAGGTACTTGAATTGTTGTGGGCTGTTGGCTTCAAAGTCTTCGTGGACTTTATTGACGACCAGCTCGGAGTCATTGTAGGCAATCAGGTCCTTGGAAGAGCACTCATTCGCCAATCGCAGTCCTGCAAGCAGGGTCTTGTACTCTGTGGCGTTGTTGGTTGTTGGGAATTCGAGGACCATTGAATACTTTATCTCTGATCCTTCAAGCGTCCTCAGCACAATGCCAACTCCACAACCATCCTTCATTAACGAGATAGAGTTCAAGTCGCTGGGCCATGTAATTTCTCGACATCACAAGTGTCCGAGGAGTTCTGAGTTGCTGTCATGGTTTCGAGAATAAAGTCTACCAAGATTTGACCTTTTAAGACAGGTTTTGGACGGAACTCGAATTCACCAAACTCAATGGCCTATTTGACCAACTGTCTCGACATTTCTGGCTTTTGCAGAATCGCTCTCAAGGGTTGGTCGGTCAAGACGACTACTTTTTGTACCTGAAAGTATGGTCTCAATTTTCGAGCGGAATGCATGAGCGCTAGATCCATCTTTTTTGCATGGAAATACCTTGTCTCAACATCAGCCAGGATTTTGCTGATATAGTATACGACTTGCTGTCTCTCGTCCTACGAACTGAGCAAGGCTGAGCGCAAGGCTCCGTCTGAAATTGAAAGGTACAGGTACAACTCCTTGTCTGTTTGGGGAGAAATCAATAGCGGTGGGTTTGATAGGTACTCCTTAAGTCTTCAAAAGGATTCTTCACAGTCAGTCGTCCATTAGAAGCCATTATCCTTTGTCTTTTGCAAGGCCTTAAATAACAGCAAGTACTTCTCGACCGACTTGGCTAGGAAGCATGACAGCGCCACTAACCTTCAAGTGAGTTTCTGGATTTTATGTTATGGATAGTCTTAATTTTTTCAGGATTTGCTTCAATCCCTCGGCGCGAAACAATGTAGCCTAAGAATTTCATAGACGTCACTTCAAATGTACATTTGGCCGAATTGAGTTTCATTTGGTACGTTCTTAGAATGTTAAAGGTCTCATCAAGATCTTGGATGTAGTGGTTGGTTATTTTGCTTTTAACGAGCATGTCGTCCACATAGACCTCCACGTTCCCTCCAATCTAGGCCTTGAACATTTTATTTACAAATCTTTGATAAGTAGTACCAACATTCTTGAGGTTGAAAGGTATGACTTTGTAACAGTATGTCTTTTGGTCTGTCATGAATGATGTGTACTCCTCGTCTTTGGGACTCATCCTTATTTTATTGCTACTCGAGTATGCATCCATGAAGCTTAGAAACTCGTGGTTCGACGTTGAGTCTGTAAGTGAATCAATCCTCGGGAGTGGGAAGCTATCCTTTGGGTACATTTTTTTAACATCTGTGAAATCCACGCACATACTCCACTTTCCATTATTTTTTTTGATCATTACAACGTTGGACAGCTAATCTGGGTAGTGTACCTCCATTATGAATCTCGCGTCCAGAAGCTTCTTTATCTTCTCCCAAATTGCCACCGATTTTTTCACTGAATAGTTCTTCCTCTTTTGCCTCACGGGCTTATGACTAGGATCTAGCCCAACTTATGAATCATTACTCCAATTGATATCTCTGGCATGTCACTCGGGGTCTAAGCAAAGATGTCCTAATTCTTCCATAGGAAGTTGATAAGCTGGTCTCAGAAGGTTTGAGGTAGAGAATTTCCTATCTAGATAGGCTTTTTTGGATATCTAGGATTCAGAGGGACTTGGTCAATGGCTTCACTAGATTCAACTTGTTGTAATGTCGTCTCATCACGGAAGTCCAAGTCTTCCATGGGCTAAGGAAGAGGAGTCTGGGTGATTTGAGACAGGTAGCACGTCTATCCGACAGCTTAATCCCTAAGGACCTCCCCAATCCCGTATGGTGTTGGAAACCTCATCTTTAAACGTGGGATCGAGGTCACTGCCCCAAAGGTGGCCAAGCAAGAGCATCCGAGAATCGCGTTATAGACCGAAAGCAGGTCTATTACCAAGAAGGAAAGGGTCTTTGACGATATCCTTAGATAGGTCCCTAACGTGACCACAAGTTGGATGGCTCCTTGCACCGACACTGGCTCGTTGTCCAGCCCATAGAGGGGTCATTCAATTGTGGTCATCTCACTTCTTTTGAACCCTAATTTAAAGAAAATATTAAGATAGAGAATATTGTGCGGACTTCTGTTATCAATAAATACTCGTTTCATCTAGTAGTTTAAATTACTGCCAGAAATGAGTACTATTATAACCAAGGAGTCAGAATATGGGATGTTACATGGGCCATATCTTGTTACAAAAACTAATAACCTCATCACTAGATTCTACCCTAGGTTTCTTATTCTTAGCCGCTGGATCCTCCCGAGTGCCACCTCTGACCGAGCGGGTGGAAATCATGTTGACCACCCCCGCGGCAACTCTTCCTTTTGGCTGGTCAACCTCACCCGCTTCTATTGTCCCGGACGACTGCCCTGGCCTTTGTAGGAAGGGGTTGAGGTGACCTCTCTTGATCAGCTCTTCGATTTCCTTCTATGATGTCCTACAGTACTCGGTACCATGGCCTCCACAACAGTGGTAATGACAATATTTAGACCGATCACCACATTTTGGGTTCTTTAGCACCTTGGGCCATTTTAGAAACTTCTTATCCTGAATCTGTATTAGGATGTTAGTATGCGAGTAATTCAAGGGAGTAAGATTGTCCTCGGAGAGAGGATGGTAATGGCCTGTACTCCCTGTGGATGTTCTACTCAGATTTCTGCTGCTTCCTCGCCGCTTGGGATCCTTATCGATCTTTGTGCATCCTTTTCTCATCCATTGTCCTCGGAGAGAGGCTCTCTACCTGGATGGGTCTTTTTACATTGTTCATTTCTTCGGCTACAATGTAAACCCTTACTCTACTCTTAGCCTCCCTGAACGTCTGCAGACTCTTGTACATGAGGTGCTTAAAGAAGCTACCTCCTTCCGGTGCGGACAGGAAAGCTTTCAGCTTGATGCTGTCGGTCATCTTTGGGATCTGCTTGGCCTCGGATATGAAGTGGGATAGAAACTTTTCAAGCTTTCCCTGGCCCCTTGCTTCATGCGAGTAAGGAGTCATGGTTGCTTTTCAATCCACCGGCTAGAAGTAAATTGGGAGAGAAAAGCTTCCGCCAGCTCGTTGAATGAATGGATGGAGTCTGTGGGCAGCCCATAGAATTAGATCTTCGCGTCACCCTTGAGAGTCAAGGAAAAGTACTGACACATTGTCATCTCATCCAAGCCCTAGAGGCTCAGATCCTCGCGGAAGTGATCCAAGTGGTCCATTGAATCTGCACTTCCATTGTAGGAGTTGAGATTTGGCATTTTAAACTTTGGGGAAGCGGCATCGTCCTAATCTCCGTTGTAAATGGAGATCTGCAGAGGTCAGCAGCTCCTCCCTCAGCATCGCCAAAGACTCGACGAAATACCTTCTCAAGCTTCTCCTTCACTTGAGGCGATACTGTCATCATTTTTTCATTGATGTAAGTCCTCAACTCGTAGGGGTATTGTGCAACTTGCTAACCCAGACGGCTTCAAGTCCTCGGGGGGACTTCTACGAGTGGGGCCGCGTCCTGAGTGGCACGCTACTAGCCATCGCGAACACAGTGAGGGTTCCGCCTCTCTGGGCTTTCCTCCTGTATCCGAGGGCCTAAGAGCCCTTGAAGACGCGACGGAGCTTGGCTACTCTAGGCGACCTGCATTTGAGGGGCCTCATGTTGAGAAGTTTGTTTAATGGGGTGTTTCTTTCCCTTTCCCTTCCTTTGGGATGTCGCAGTTTGAGAGGCCTTGGATGACACCTCCTTCATGCGCACGTCCATCTTTGTACAAAGGTTCTGGACGGTCTTGGATATATCGTCCATCCTCAGCACCAGCGCTCGTACATAAGGATCAGGATGATCCTCCACTCTGACACATGGTGCAGGGCCGTTACTGCTTGAGCACGCTTCTCGAACAGGAGCACTGGTCTGTCCTCGGGTGTTCACCATTTTTTGAGTTTCTTGGAGAATACGCTAAGCTGACTTTTCGTAATGTTTCTAATAGACGGCGCCAAATGTTGTGTTTTCGAATCCTTACACTGATAGGGATGAGGATCCGACAGTAATACCAATTAGTGCTCATGCGAAGAGGAAAGAGATTGAGTACGAGGACTGATACATAAAGAATTTTTACGTGAAAAATCTTCTCTTTAATGAGAAGGAAAAATCACAAGACTTGGATCTGAGAACTATTTTCACTATCTTGTGTTTGGTTACAGAGAGGCTACAGAATGCACTCAAGTATAAGAGGCTGAGGACTAAGTGTATAGAAACTCTTAGGAGTTACTCTCACAACACGAGTCCTCTCTTTTTCTCTCTTCTCTTTCTCTGTTACGGCTAACAAGAGTAAATGTTGGGATCCTTTGTTTGGTAAACCGTTAATATATTTATAGTGGTTAAGCTTCCCATTGAGAGGAGTCCACGTGGGGTTGGCGTGTGCAGGAGATCTTGCCACCTACTCTGCAAATCTCTTTTGCCGTGTCAAGAGGGTTACATGCACGCCTGCTTGGTGTGACGTTTCCTCCACAGGATCGCATGCTCTATTGTCCATCATTTCTTTTGTAGTCTAATAGGATCAGCTATTAAATTTCTGGCATGCTAACTTTGCAAGCAGGGCGGCGTCTGAGGCCCATATTGAGTCCATGGGCCTAAGTGTACTTTGAGTCCATTATGCCACGTGGGTCGGCTCTAGCATCTAGATCTCTTGGGTTTCTTGGGCCTGTTGAGTCTCTGTGGACTCAAGAAAAATGGATCTTAAAGTGGACATTGGGTATCAGTACCCATCAAGTCTAATAATAAATATAACAAAGTCCAACATCTGTAGGTCACATGTGAAAGTGGCGTTGATAGCTTATAACCCAATTAATTAATAGTCAGAAGTGAGAAAATATATCATTAAACCTGATAAAAAAAATCCAACATTCAATATTGAAAATATTAATTTAAGGCTCATGGCTGAATATACAAACTATTCATATCGAAATAACAAACTCTGAATCTCAATAATCAAAATATATCTAAAATGCCCTAAAACTATTTATCCGAAAAATCATCCCAATGTCTAAAATTCCTCTAAGTTATATCTGTACATGCTTACCTTTCAATTAAATA
>JAODPA010067739.1:0-10465 GCA_025585075.1 Nepenthes mirabilis | reverse complement strand
TGTGTAGTATTTTATAACAGTAATACTCCACACGCTCACCGGCTTTGAGATAGTTCAATTGTTCCATATGCAACTTGCCTTAAATTTTGGAGTTTCAAAATCAACATCATTCAAATTTTTTTTTTCAAGTTCTCTGTTGTCTTTGTACTGTCAAAATTAACTTTTAAGAATATTCATATTTTTTTATATTATTTTAATCGCTTTGAACTTAAACATCCTTCATATTAGCTTAGGCAAATATTACTTTGATTCTGTTGGAGTTTTTTTTTATTGTCAATCAAATATTACGTTGAACGTCTTCAAATGCATATCGCATAAATCTCCATTGAACTCTGATACTCAATTATCCTTCTATGATATCTCTACTTGTTGGCAGGTCTAGTATCATGGGTTAACCTGAAGTTTGAAGCGTAGTAGGAAGGTTCTATCTAACAGGACAAAAATTTATTAAGGCAGGAAGAAATCTCTCTTGACGGGAAAAATGGAACTCCATTTGGTAGGAAAGAATTCATCACCTTCCTCAATAAAAAGAGAGAAAATGGAGCAACAAAGGGGGGGCTCTATCCCTAAACAAAGCAAGAAAATCCCCCAGCAAATCTCCTGAAGGCGGCACCCTAGCGCCTCCACTCCTGTTCTCCGGCTCGCCAGCGAAATGGAGCACCACAAAGCCCCTTTGAGGACGCCCAGCTTCTCTATTCTTGTTGCCAGTGAAACAGGACTCGAAGCCCTTCCACAATGATGCCCAGATGTTCTCGCCGAATAGAGCACGAAACTCTTCGCTAATGGCAACCAACTCTTCTCTGCCGTTCTCAGGCCAAACATGTTGGCGCAAAAACACGGAAGCTATGGTGACCGAGCGGACACAACGCTCGGACGGCAACACAGAGCAGAGCTCTCGGATGGACGAGAAAGGTAGAGATAGAGAACGAAAGAGAACACACAAATTTAACGTGGAAAACCCTTCTTTCACCAAGGGAAAAACCACGAAAGAATGCACTATAAAAGGATTGTTTATAAGTGTTAGTTACACAAGTTCAAACGAAAGAAAACAATCTTAAGTGTGCAACTTCTCTCACTAAAGTGTTTCTCACTCTATCAAAACTCCCACAAGGGTTGCTCACAAAGGCACACTACTGCTCATCAACCTTTCTCACCACACATTAAATGATCTCTCCCACACACATATATATATATACAAACAACCTAGGAAGCTACCCAGCCACCCTAGCAGTAGGGTGGCAGGGCATGCCGCCTGCCAGGCGCACGCCTGGCAGGCCTGCAGTCTCTTGGAAGTTGTAGCAGCCACCAACTTCCAATCAGACTGCGATAGCAGCCTGCCCGTATTTATTGTCGCCACAGATCATTAATGAGAGAATAAGTCAACGCCCGCATGGCTAGAGTCCTCGTCCACGTCCTCTCGGACATGACGCTTCAAACAAAGTCCTCGTCCATTCTTCCAATGGAGTCCGCGGACTACTGTCACTCGGGAGTGACCCCAACAAACTTCCCCTCACGACCGAGTGGGAGTGAAGTTATTTAAACTGGCAATGTCACAACAAGCTTTCAGCTTCCCTTTTGGTAAAACCTTTGTCAACATATCCGACCCATTGTCCTCGGATCGGACCTTCCCAATTGATAGTTGCCCATTATCAAAAACATCTCTCACCCAATGATATCGCACGTCAATGTGTTTTGACCGAGAATGGAATGAGGAGTTTTTACATAAGTGAATGGCACTTTGACTATCACAAAGGACCTTGTACGTCTCCTGTCTTAGACCCAATTCTTGGACAAACCTCTTCATCCAAAGCATTTCCTTACAGGCCTCGGTTACGACAATAAACTCTGCTTCTGTAGTTGAGAGAGCGACGCACTTCTGCAACTTGGATTGCCAGGAGACCGCCCCTCCCGCAAATTTCACCAAGTATCCCGACGTTGATTTCCGAGAATCAACGTCCCCGGCCATATCTGCGTCCGTGTACGTAATCAGTTGAGGCTCCCCTCTTCCAAACTGTAAACCCATCTTGGATGTCCCGCGTAGATATCTGAAAATCCATTTCACCGCAGACCAATGCTCCATACCTGGGTTTGAGAGGAATCTTCTCACAAGGCCAACCGCATGAGCAATGTCCGACCGCGTACACACGGCCGCGTACATCAAGCTGCCAACGGCCAAGGAGTAAGGAACCTTACTCATGCGCGCCTTCTCAGTGTCCGAGGACGGACACTGCTGCTTACTCAGCTTGAAATGGTTGGCCAAAGGGGTACTGACAGGTTTGGACCCTTCCATGTTGAATCTTTGAAGCACTTTGTCAACATAGTCTTCCTGGGACAGCCAAAGCTTCTTGCTCTCTCGGTCGCGAGAAATTCTGATCCCCAGAATCTGTTTCCCGGCTCCGAGGTCTTTCATGGCGAAAGACTGCCCCAATTGCTTCTTCAGCTCCATGATCCGAGCACTATTCCGTCCGACCACCAGCATGTCATCCACATAAAGGAGAAGGATGACAAAATCATTTTCTGAGAACTTCTGAACAAAGACACAGTGGTCCGAAGAAGTCTTATGGTACCCTTGTCCGACCATAACAGACTCAAACTTTCGATACCACTGTCTCGGAGCTTGTTTCAGCCCATACAAGCTCTTCTTCAAACGACAGACAAGTCCTTCCTTTCCTTTGACTTCAAAGCCATCTGGTTGCTCCATGTAGATCTCTTCCTCTAGATCTCCATGGAGAAAAGCTATCCGAATGTCTAGTAGCTCAACCTCCAAGTCCAATGCTGCTGTCAGTCCGAGCACTACATGGACTGAGGATATCTTCACAACAGGTGTGAAGATTTCATCAAAGTCAACACCCTTTCGTTGACCAAAGCCCTTTACCACAAGTCGTGCTTTGTGTCTTGGCTTACTTGTGTCCTCGGTCGCCTTCAGGCGGAAGACCCATTTGTTCTTCAGAGCCTTCTTTCCCTTGGGCAATTTAGCCAGCTCAAAGGTATGGTTTTTATGAAGAGAAACCATCTCTTCCTTCATGGCTTCAAACCATTCATCCTTCTGAGCGCTACTCATGGCCTCGTCAAAATCTTCTGGTTCTCCAGCATCAGTGAGGAGGACAAACTCACTTGCTGGAAGGCGGACGGACGGACGCCTTACTCTGGACGACCGTCTTGCTGGGGCCTCCTCGGCCTGAGGAGGTGCCAAATCTTCAACCAGGTCCTGAGACGTAGGAACCGCCTCATCTTGGTTGCTTGTCACACCTGAACCGTCGACATCGGACTCAGAAGGCACTGGACGGACAACATCAATGTCAACTCTGTCCGTCCGGGAAGTAGTGGGAAGAGACTTTTGCTCCTTCCTAATGTCCTCGATGGTCTCGTCCTCAACGAAGACCACGTCGCGGGATCGTACCAGCTTCTTTTCCTTTGGGTCATAGAACCTATACCCAAATTCATCCTCGCCATAGCCCAGAAAGACACATTGCATAGTCTTTGGCTCCAGCTTGGTCCTTTCATCTCTCGGAACATGAACAAAGGCTTTGCAGCCGAAAGTCCGAAGATGGTTGTACACTGGTTCCTTTTCGGTCCAAATTTGCTCTGGAATTTTCCCGTCCAGAGGCTTACTGGGCAACCGGTTGATCACGTGGGCGGCCGTCCTCAAGGCCTCAGCCCAAAAAGATCCCGAAAGCCTGGCCTCGAACAGCATGCATTCGACCCTTTCCATCAGGGTGCGATTCATCCTCTCGGCCACGCCATTCAACTGTGGCATCTTTGGTGGAGTCTTCTGGTGTTTGATGCCGTGAGCTTTGCAATAGGCATCAAACATCCCGATGTATTCACCGCCGTTATCACTACGGACGGCCTTCAATCTTCTCCCGGTCTCCCGCTCAACGAGGACATGAAACTGCTCAAAGGTTCCCGCAACCTGATCTTTGGTCTTCAGAGGGAACACCCACAGCTTCCTCGAGCAATCGTCAATAAAGGAGACAAAATATTGTGCTCCCCCAAATGACTTCTCCGGGAGGGGACCACACACATCAGTGTGGACAAGCTCCAAAACCTCGGACCTCTTGGAAGATACATCTCCTGAAAAGGAGACTCTGCGTTGCTTCCCCGCCATGTAGTGAGAGCAAGTCTTCGGCATGTCTCCATTCATCTCCGGAATGAGACCCTTCTTTGCCAGATGACTCATGCCACGCTCACTCATGTGTCCGAGTTTTTTATGCCACAATCCCGAGGACTCCACACTCCCTGTAGCATTCACCTCTGCTACCTCGGCCTGGGCTTTCACTACGTAAAGGCCTGAATCCTTTACTCCTCGGGCAACCACCATGGAGCCCTTTTTCAACTTGAAACTGCCGTCACAGAAGACGTTACAGTAGCTTTCATCGTCAAGCTGTCCCGCTGAAATGATATTCATATGAATATCGGGGACGTGTCGGACGTCCCTCAAGGTCAGTCGGGCTCCAGTGGTTGTTATTAAGGAGACGTCCCCTCGTCCAATGATCTTGGACGTCTCCATGTTGCCCATTTTTAACACTGCTGGGGCACATGGAGTGTAAGTGGAGAACAACTCTCTCCTGGAAGTAACGTGGATAGATACGCCAGAATCCACCACCCAATCAGAGGCTTGCTTAGCCACGCTTACGGAGTCTTCAGACTCGTAAGCCAGAAGGAGGTCACCTCCTGTGACAACAGAGACCGAGGACTCTTCCTCGCCGCGTCTCTTCATGCCCCTCTCCGTTCCAGCGTTCTCACGCTTCCACTTATAACAAAATTTCTTGATGTGGCCCTTCTTGTCACAGTGATGGCATTCCATATCCTGGTACCGAGAACGTGACTTACTCCGCCCTTTGTCTTCAGACTTTGGGCCACATCCTCAGCCCCTTCCCCGTGATTCAGTAACAAGGACTTCGGATTACTGAGAGGTGGACGTGCCTTGAGAACGACATCGCACTTCCTCGTTCAGCACAGCTCCTTTGACCATCTCCAAAGTTACTATGCTGTTTGGAGCTGTATTGGCGATGGTGACCCTCATGGTCTCCCATGAGTCCGGGAGGGTGGCTAGGAGCCAGAGTCCGAGCACCTCATCCTCGAACTTAATACCCATGCCATTCAGCCGGTCTACACAGCCCTGAAACTCATTTAGGTGGTCAGCGACGGATGATCCGTCCTTGTACCGGATATGCACCAGCCTCATCAAGTGACAGATTTTGTTATTTCCGGATTTGGAGGCAAAGAGATTTTCCAGCTTCTCCCAAAGCTTCTTGGCATCGGATTCACTCCGAACGTGGTTGTACACGTTGTCATCCACAAACTGCTGTATGAAGCCGTACACTTGCTTGTGCTCCAACGTCTACTGCTCGTCCGTTTTATCGGCCGGCTTTGCTGCGGCAAAAATGGGATTATGCATGGACTTCACGAAAAGCAAGTCTGACATCTTGCTTTACCAAGTGTCAAAGTTTGATCCGTTCAAACAGATCATCTTACTTCCAACCTCCATCGCAGCCAGCAACAAGATCACCGTTTAAAGAACCAAGTTCTATGATACCACTTGTTGGCGCAAAAACACGGAAGCTACGGTGACCGAGCGGACACAACCCTCGGACGGCAACACAGAGCAGAGCTTTCGGATGGACGAGAAAGGTAGAGATAGAGAACGAAAGAGAACACACGAATTTAACGTGGAAAACCCTTCTTTTACCAAGGGAAAAACCACGAAAGAATGCACTATAAAAGGATTGTTTGTAAGTGTTAGCTACACAAGTTCAAACGAAAGAAAACAATCTTAAGTGTGCAACTTCTCTCACTAAAGTGTTTCTCACTCTATCAAAACTCCCACAAGGGTTGCTCACAAAGGCACACTACTGCTCACCAACCTTTCTCACCACACATTAAATGATCTCTCCCACACATATATATATATACAAACAACCTAGGAAGCTACCCAGCCACCCTAGTAGTAGGGTGGCAGGGCATGCCGCCTGCCAGGCGCACGCCTGGCAGGCCTGCAGTCTCTTGAAAGTTGTAGCCGCCACTAACTTTCAATCAGACTGCGACAGCAGCCTGCCCGCATTTATTGTCGCCACAGATCATTAATGAGAGAATAAGTCAACGCCCGCATGGCTGGAGTCCTCGTCCACGTCCTCTCGGACATGACGCTTCAAACAAAGTCCTCGTCCATTCTTCCAATGGAGTCCGCGGATTACTGCCACTCGGGAGTGACCCCAACAAAACAGGGCACAGAGCTTTCGCAACAGTGGTGCCAAACCCCTCTGCTCTCGTTTCTGGTGAAACATAGTACCTGGTTCTCCTGACAACGGCATCCGGCAGCTCCCTTCGAATCAGTGCAAAATAGAGCCTAAAACTACCCATCAATGGCGCAAGGCCGCTTCTTCCTCCAATTAGGGAGAACAGAGCCCTCAACAGTGGCGGCTCATGCCCCTAGTGCTCTCAGCCAAAACAGAGCATGGAGCCCCAGTAATGCCGCTCGACGAAGCTCCCCCTAAAACGGATCCTAGAGCTTCTCAGCAGAACTAGACACGAAGGCATATACCTAAAACAACACCCATATGTTCTACCTCAAATCAAGTCATAAGGGAGCATCACGCCCCTCATCAATGGCATCTAGGGCTCCCTAAAGCCCTCGGTCAGCCATAGCGTAGAGGAGCTCTCTGAGAACGTTGCCCAGCTGCTCCCCCCACAAATCGATGGAAATGGAGCCCGATGGAGTCCCCATTAAATTCTTAGCCAAAACAGAGCATGAAGCTCCTACTGTGGTGCTCAGCAAATCTATCCCAAGTCAGAGCCAAATAGAGTGTTGAGCTCCCCCAAAATGGAGCCCAGCATCCTCTTATTTCCCAACAGAACATGGCATGGCAAAACCCTCTAAAATGTCTTCTAGGAACGCAACACCTGCTCCCAACCAAATGAAGATCGGAGGCCCCAAAATGGCGTTTGAAGATCCTGACAAAGCTCCCCAAAAGTTAATACGCTGCGGCCCTGCTTAGTGATGGAGTAACGCATGTTTTGCCCTCTCCCTCTTTCTCCCTCATCGAGTCCTAAGCTGCTCCTCCGGATCCTGGAGCAGTCATCCGACCCCAAACCGCGAGAGTACTCTATTGGCCTTCGCTCAGACACACCTAGTGAGCCCCCACTTAGTTGAGCACACTCAGGAGCACAGCCTTCCGACTAGTGAGCCTCCCTCAATCGGGTGCACCCAGGAGCTCAATCCTCCGCATAGTGAGCCGCATCCCAGTCGGGTGCACCTATGATCTCAGTCTTTCGCCTAGTGAGTTGCCCCTCAATCAAGCGCACTCAGGAGCTCAATCCTCCGACTAGTGAGCCGCCCATCAGTCAGACGCATCTAGGAGCTCAATCCTCCGATTAGTAAGCCGTCCCTCAGTCGAGCACATCCAGAAGTGAAATTTTCCGTGTAGTGAGCTGCCCATTAATCGAGCAGACCTATAGAAGTCAGACCTCCTCACACATCCCCGTTCATGTGTGTAGCTTTGCACCATCTAACACCCTCATTATATCTTTCTATTCTCTTGAAAAGATTTTTGATTTGAGCGTTAAAAGATTTACGGTGGGAACACTTTTCACTGTCGTTTGATCTCCTTTTTATAGTTTGTGGTGTGTAAGTTTTAGGTTAATAGCGACAGAAATCGGACCCGATCCAATATGACCCTCAATGGAAGATTGGAAGGCTCTCTAATCCTTAATGAAACCCGAGAACCAAGGACGCATCATTTGTCACGTAAACATCACACATTCTCCTAATAACACATTCATCAGATATGAGACTCATAAGAGAGTTGCACAAAATTTAATAGATTCTACGATTTTCATAAAATTAACACTATATAAATCTATATTTCTCATTCATACATATCCATCACTATTGCACAAGAACATATGTAATTGGCATTTTACTATTAAATTGCACAACACACTTTTGATACATTGTATAACATTTTACTGTTGTTAAGTGATTAGGTAAAAACTTTTACCCCAAATCAAAATTTTTAGTTTCTTAGATAGAATTTTGTTCTCCTGGAGAAAATCAAGGAAGCGATTCACATCCAAGTGGCTGTTTACTGACAAAGAATTGCTTGATATTATTATCGAAAGGTAAATGTATGAACATTCAAAATTATTAACTCAGTATTAAGGAATATCAAAACTATCAGAAAGCTTGTATATAAGAATAAGCTGTCCTTAACTTGGAAAAGATTATTCCTAGTATATGCAATAATTCAAAATGGGACGTACATGCTACACACTTAGGCGGGAAAGCTTGTGTTGCACACTTACAATGCCATTTAACTCAAAATAATATTACTAATAGAAAAGCCAACTTACCCCTTGCTCTAGTTTACTTAAAATATATAAACGTTTTAAACATTATCAATAAAAATAGTTTTTTTTTGGTCAAAGTTTGCATGCACACATGTGCATATAATTTGTCACAGGCATATTAACTGTAGCCATAACTGATCTATAATTAAACAATTAGTTATAACACCTTATTTGTTAAGATGTGCCAACCTAAGTGGGTTATCATTTTGAAAGTTTAAGAAAATCATATAGCTCCAAATATGGTTATACACCAAAATTACAATAAAACTCGATGCTTTGAGGTCAAGCCGTTCGATACCCTTTTGAGAAATAAACTAGCATGCGCATTGATGTCCTCTGAGACTTGACTATAAACGTAATCATTCCCCTGATTAAACCATAGGGATGTTATGTGTATTTAAGTGATGATAAATCTATCCACAGGTCACATATAATTACCAATATAGTTAAAGATTAGGGTCCTTTCTTATTAGAAATGATAGTCTAATGACTTAGTTGGAAATACATTCAATAAATAAAATGATCAATGAGTTAAAATTCATATGCTCGAGGGCTAGACCGCATGAGTTGCATTCACACATGAGAGTCATTTTTAGTTAGATCATGATTAAAAAAATTTAAAAAATATATTCAATAACATAAAAGTTATAAAGTTGTGAAACCATGTTAAAATTAAAGGATAAGAAATTCAACTGTATCTTCTTATGGCTAATGCTTAGAACTAGAGGTACGAACTTGAGGATCCGTCAAGCATTAAAGTCGTTAAATTGTGAGGCCAAGACAATTGTAGAATTCCTCTTATCCTTAGTTTATTTCAATAACCGATAAGTTTTATATATTTTTTGGAGGTTTAACTTTTATATATACTATTTTTTTAACCCACATGTTATTTTGTGCATGCATGATATTTTCACCGATCATTTTGGGGTTTTGTTCTAAATTTATAATTTTTTGAGAGTTTTACCATTTATTAGACAAATGAGTAAATATTTAAGACTGATTATTTTAATATATGTATATTTATATGAAAAAAGTTATCAAAACTTGTATGGGCCGTGCATTAGTACTCATGCATTGCTGCTTGGGAATTGAGGTCACTATCATTGTGATTTGATTCGAATACATAATTTGTGACACCTCTCCAAACAAGGAGACTGTTCCCAACAAAAAAAATTATGTGACTCCCTTTTCTACTGGTAGGAAAAAGTTTATTCTAGATGATCCACCGTGTTTGTATTTTAATGAGAACCATCATAAGTGAATTAAATAAAAAACTAATATATTCTAACGTTCTAATAAATATATTAAATTTACTGATTGCACTAAAATATAGTGAGTACGTTTCTTATTTATAGGAGACAAAGTATATAAATGACCTTACCCATGTGTCTAAATAGTAAATGATTCTGGTTTAAGGTTACCGGGAGAATATGAACCATTCCTCAAGTTGGTCTTGGATTCATTGGTTCTCCGATTTAGTGCTCACTTTGTATTTTTGTATGGATTTTTATTTAGACTCTATTTGAGATTCACAAGTTCGTCCACGTATGGGATTTAATATGTGATTCGTTTCGAAATATATTTCGATTTATATGATTTTGTTCCAACTTTTGTATGTTCGTATGTGATTTGGGTCCAAATTTCATTTCACTCAGCATACCTTTTGTATAGATATGATATAATTCAAATGAAGTGATTTGACTCCGAATCATGATTTGTTAAGAGTATATTTCGATATAACTACGTTTTGATTTGGCTATAATTTGAGTATAAAACTAGCCCCATGACTTTTGTTAATGGACTCTGGGATTTGAATCCTTTACCCATTTTTTATTGTATTTACAGACCATTCCTCTAATTTTAGACCCCTATTGTTCATTATATATGATATGATATTTGTTGAGTTTTAAATTCACATGTTTTATTTCTTATCCCTTCAAAGTAGTGGGTTTGGATATTGTACAGGAAATTGGATGTGATCTTATGCAATTGTATTTATTTTAGTGAGTTTAATTTTATTTTTAGATTGGATATGTATCAAACGTATTTTGGATATTTGTGTTTGGCTAGATGTAGGCCTTTAGATATGTGTAGATAGCTGGATTAGCATGTATGA
>JAODPA010067738.1:0-10466 GCA_025585075.1 Nepenthes mirabilis | reverse complement strand
AAATATAGCGGAAGCAACAACAAATAATAAATATCTAATGCACGTAAAAGATATTTAACAGTAGATGCATACGAGACTAACGATCATGCACAATATAGTAATGAGAAGCAATAGAGATAAAGACTCAATTTTTGGTGACGAAGTAAAAACTCGATACCCACAGTATCGAGAAAAACACTCCGAGCTTCAACGGCTAGGGAAGCAATGCACTATGAAAATCAACTTACAACCCGGGTGATAACGACGCGCTAACCTAGCCGACTTACTCCCGACACGTGATCCCTACCAAGGAACTCCTTGGATTTGCCCACGGCAACGGAACCGGACACCTTCCGGTCTTCACGTCAATCTTACCTCAAACCACTTGAATTTCCAATCACGAACGAGTGTCCTTATTTACGAACCAATGTCTCCAACAATGGTAGAAGGCAAAGTTTTAATGATTAAAGAAGATGGGTGAGAAAACTAGTTTGAGCACAATGAGCAATCTTTTAGTTGTTGGTTTTCTCAAGAAATACAATAAACTTGAAGCACAAGAGCCCTTTCTTCTCAAGGAGGCACGAAAATAAACTCTCCAGAATTCTTAGGGTTCAAAATCATAAGTCTAATATTTATAGTGGAGGCAAAAAACGCGTTCAAAAATTCTGTCCGTTGGGCGGCCGCTCGAGCAGGGCTCGAGCGCGCGGCGAGCGGCTAGGGGGCGAGCAGCGAGCGGGCTATGTTCTGGTTTTTCGGCTGGAGCGGATATCGAGCATGAAGCGAGCGGCCCCCATTCTTTTTTATACACTCGAGCAGCCAGCGGGTTTCAGGCGAGCGGGCGGACTTTTGACGGGCTCGAGCGTGTGGAGGGCAGACCGAACGGACTTTAACCCGACAACCCACAATCCAACATCAATACAATGATACATATGGTCACGGAATATGCCAATAAGACAAATGTCTCTAACAAAGATTTTTATCAATTCTAATGGTTTCAATTTGTGAATAAGATTGACATGATGAGAGTCTTTGATTTTGTACTTTAGTCATTTGATAGCTAGCCCATTTTTTAAGAGCTTAGAAGCTTAAAATAATTCTTTCAAAAGAGGCACTCAAAATAATTCCTATTTTAATTAATTTGTTTAATATTCCTCTAGAATATTGAACCGTCATGGGCTTAAGTAACATGGCCAGTGCCATTGGTAAGCCACTATTTGCTAGTAGTCCTTTTGAACTTGTGGACTGGGTTGGATTCAAGCGGGTTTCTGTGGATATTGATGCCTCTGCCATCCTAATAATAAATTCCCTATTTTTATAGGCATTGATCCTTGTTCTGGGGAAGAAGCTTGTGCTGAAATACGGGTTTCTTTCTTGAGAAAACCCTATTGATCTGACTATAGTATGTTATTTAGCCACTCTGATATGAACTACGATTCATTTAGGTTAGTGGTTACCCTCTCTAATCCCTTGATCACCAAGGCTAGTGATTTCACAATTTCTATGGACCCTCTATCTCTAACTGTGCCTAACCCTTCGGAGAGTGCTCCATCTCTTGGCCAAAACGATTGTCCTTTGCTAGAAGTTCCTCCAGGGGACCTTCGCATTGATCTTAAGAATTCCCTTGATCTAGCTTTGGTTGTTATCTCTTTGAATCCATTCTCTCCACTAATAGACGATATTAATTTTTGTGAGACCCTTGAGGTAAACCCTAGTCAGAATATTTCTCCATGCCTACCTTCGTTAGCCTCATTTGAGCCCAGCTATTAGTTTGATACGCCTCCTCTTCCCCCTCCTACTTCCCTCCCAAAGGCTTCAATTTCTTCGAATCACTTGAATGATCACAAATCTAAAAGGGGCTCTAAAAGCCAAAATGCCCCTTCCAAGTCTATCAGACGATCCCCACATTTTGTTGGAATATTAGAGGGCTTAATAACCCTTTAATATTGGGATCACTCCTGTGTGGAAGTCCTTAGGATTTGAACGGAGAACGAATGTGTTAGGAGAAAAGAATTCCGGTCAACAAAATTGACCGGAGTCTTCTGGACGGTCAACTCTTCCGGTCAATATGTTGACCGTCATAGTTGTGAGTCGTCTGAAATAGCGGTACGGCTACTTCGACCGGTCAATGGTGTGGTTAACCGGCTAATATGAATCGACAGACAATAGAGTTGACATGCTATATTTGGAAGACTTGAATGATTATCATACCCAAAAGGTATACAGTTGATCTAACCTTTTTTGGCGGTTGGTAGAAGTCATTCTCGAGACTCCAAAGGCTGATCGGTCTACAGGAGCACGCATGCGTCGCCTGCTGCAAGACAGTGCGTGCGCATGCAGGCAGACCTTGGAAGTTGAGTACCAACTGTTAGGCTGAGCTATGGTGAGTGGCGTGTGTATATGTATGTACACTCTGCACATAGCGATATAAATGCGAAAGGCAAAGAACAGAGAAGAAGGAGAAGGCACCAGTCAAGTAAAGAAAAAGAGTGTAATAGATGAGTGAATGTGAAAAAAAAGAGAGTTGTGAGTAAAAAACAAAGTGAGAGGGCTTTGTTTATTTTTTACTCTATTCTTATTTTCGCATTCTGTAATTTTCTCATACTTAGTGATTCTTTGTGGATTTAGTGTCCCGTGATTTTTTCCTTAATTTAGAAGGATTTTTCACGTAAAATTTGGTGTTCGTTTCTCTTCTCTTGTCTCTACTTCACAGTGCTCATTGTGCTTTATTAGTTGATCGTCCATTCCAACTAATAGGTGAAAACTGTTCTTATATTCTGGTAAGTAGGCCGCCCGTTACTTGCCAACAAGTGGTATTAGAGAAATGTTGACAAATCCATTTGAATAGCGACATCATCCTCAAAGAACTTGCCATTCAGTATAGAACAGTTCAACGAGTAGAACAATTTCATCCTCTGGTAAGAGAGGGTGAAGAATATCCTGACGAGAAAAGGAACAATCAAAGTATTGAAGAAAAAGGAAGATAAGCCGGAAAGCTTATCAGAGGAAGACTGGCAAGATAAACGAGATCTTGCCAATTGCACTATCAAATTATGTCTGACGGACAATACGCTCTGGGAGGTCCTTAGCTTGCTAATCCAGCAAAGGTGTGGGAGAATCTTGAAAACCGATACAAGTCCAAATCCTTGACAACCGGGTTTCATATTAAGAAATAGTTCTATGGCCTGCAGTTGTCAGAAGCGACAGCTTTGAGAAATATTTGGACGACTTTAATTAGATTGTAATTCAAATGTCCGCCCTTGATGAGGTAATCACGGATAAGGATAAGGCATTGGTGCTGCTGGCCTCTCTGCCAGCTTCTTATGATCATATTGTCACCACGTTGCTATTTGGAAAAGACACTCTCAAACTAGACAAGGTCATCACCTCCCTACTCACAAATGAGTTAAGGCGGTCACAAGGGACTTCGACATCTTCTCATAGTAAAGTACTTGTGACCGAGTCCAGGGGACGAGGCAAAGGTCGAAGCCAGAAGCCTGGAGAGAAGGGATGGAGCAAATCTCGTTCAAGGTATCAAAACCTTGAGTGCCATCATTGTGACCAAAAGGGCCATATCAAGAAGCAGTATTTCAAAGAGAAGCGTGAGAATGCCGAGAAGGAGAAAGGAGAAAAGGGACATAGTGAGGACGAGTCTTCCATCTCAGCGGTCACAGGAGGCGACCTCCTGGTGACATGTGAAGAAAACGTGGCAAACCTGACGGACGAGGAGTCCGACTGTGTGATTAATTTTGGTGCCACCTTGCACGCCACATCAAAAAGGGGATTGTTTACATCTTATACTCCAGGAGACTTTGGAGTGATTAGGATAGGCAATGAAAGAACATCTTCAGTGGTAGGCAGGGGAGATGTTGTCTTGGTCACAGACAACGGGACAAAATTGACGCTGAAGGATGTACGTCATGTCCCTAACATTCGGTTGAATGTCATCTCAACTGGTCGACTAGATGATGAAGGTTTCTGCAATACCTTCTATGACGGCGAATTAAAACTGACCAAATGATCTATTGTTATAGCAAGAGGAAAAAAGAACTCCCGCCTATATGAAATAAAGGCCTGTGCAGTTGCCGGAGACATGAATGCTACAATTTACAAAGAGACAGAGGATCTGTGGCACAGAAAGTTGGGCCACATGAGTGAAAGGGGTCTATCTCATCTAGCCAGAAATGGCCTGATCAATGGAATAAATGAGGACATACCAAAGATGTGTCCTCATTGCTTGGCCTACAAACAGATGAGAGTCTCGTTTCATAGAAACCTGTCTGTCCCAAAGGCAGAAGTGCTGGACCTCATACACACAGATGTGTGTAGACCATTCAAAAAAAGGTCGATTGGTGGAGCCCAGTATTTTATTTCTTTCATTGACGACTGTTCCAGAAAGTTTTTGGTTTCCCCACTGAAAACCAAGGACCAGGTTTTTGGTACATTTGAGTAATTTCATACTCTTGTAGAGTGTCAGATTGGAAAGTAACTGAAGGCCATTCAGAGCGACAATGGCGGCGAATACTTAGGACCTTTTGATGCCTATTGCCGATCACGTGGTATCAGGCATCAGAAGACACCGCCAAAGATACCACTGTTGAATGGAGTGGCAGAACGGATTAATCGTACACTTCTGGAGAGAACATATTGCATGCTTTTGGAAGCTAAACTTTCTGCATCATTCTAGGCTGAGGCACTTAGGACGGCAGCCTACATCATAAATAGGTCACCCAGTAAACTTTTGATGGGTGAAGTGCCAAAAAAGATATGGATGAGTAAAGAGCCATCCTATGATCATTTGCGGGTGTTTGGGTATAAAGTATTCGTACATATTTTGAGAGATAAAATGATAAAGTTAGAGCCAAAGACGATACAGTGCGTCTTCTTGGGCTATGAGGAGAATGAGCTGGGTTATCAGTTCTATAATCCAGCTACTAGAAGACTTGTCTGGTCAAGAGACGTAACCTTCGCTGAAAATGAGATGATTAAAGACATTGGTAAGAAGGCCAAATGTGATGATGAGCAAATGGACAAAGTAAGTATTGAAGTTGTCCGTCCGGCATCATTAAAAGGAGAGGATCATGGCCTTGAAATGGTTGAGGATAATGAAGAGGAGATCATGGCACCGAATAACACCATGGACGAAGTCAACCCTCAACCGGGCAGGAATGTTTCTGTCAAACGATCCTCGCGTAACAGACAACCGTCCGTCCGTTTGTCGCCGAATGAATACGTCATATTTACTAATGCCGGAGAGCCTGAGGATTATGAAGAGGTTATGAATGACGAAAGCAAGAAGAAATGGTTGGAAGCCATGAATAATGAGATGAGTTCTCTTCATGAGAACCACACTTTTGACCTAATTAAGCTTCCTAAGGGGAAGAAGGCATTAAAGAATAAATAAATTTTTCAGTTAAAAATAGACGAGAACACCAAGGAGTCTAGATACAAGGTACCGCTGGTGGTGAAAGGTTTCGATCAACGGAAGGGAATTGACTTTGATGAGATCTTTGCTCCAGTAGTAAAGATGTCCTCCATAAGAGTCATGTTGGATTTGGCGACCGTCCAGGACCTTGAGGTAGAGTAGATGGATGTCCGAACGGCTTTCCTCTATGGTGAGCTTGAAAAAGAGATTTACATGGAACAGCCGGAAGGGTTTGAGGCTCAGGGGAAGGAACAACTTGTCTATCATCTGAGAAAAAGTCTATATAGTCTGAAATAAGCTCCACAGCAGTGGTATAAGAAGTTTAAGTCGGTTATAGCCCATCAAGGATGTCGGCGGACTACTCGTGATCACTGCGTATTTGTGCAGAGGTTTTCTGATGATAATTTTGTCATCCTTCTCCTATACGTGGATGACATGTTGATCGTTGAACACAATGGTGTTTGGATAAAGGAGCTGAAAGAGTAACTTGGGTGGTTATTTGTTATGAAGGACCTTGGATTGGCGAAGCAAATTCTGGGAGTCAGAATTATACGCGATTGAGAGGCAAGAAGGTGCTCCAGCGATTCATTATGGACAAGTCGAAACCTGTAAGCACACCATTGGTGAACCACCATAAGTTAAGTACTCGCCAATATCCGTCCTCAAATGACGAGAAGAAATACACGAGAGGTGTACCATATTCCTCTACTGTGGGAAGCCTGATGTATACCTTGGTATGTACTAAACCGGATATAGCTCATACTATTAGGACAGTTAACCGGTTTCTATCCAATCCAGAGAAGGAGCACTAGTCTACAGTAAAGTTGATTCTGAGATACATTCAAGGAACTTCCAAGAGGTGCCTGTGTCTTGGAAGTGATAAGTCTCAGTTAGTGGACTACTCGGATGCTGATATGGTCGGCGATATAGATTCGCACAAATCTACTTCATGTTTCTTGGTGAAATTTGTCGGGGGTGCAGTCTCTTGGCAGTCCAAGCTGCAGAAGTGCGTGGCCCTATCCACTATTGAAGCCAAGTATATCGCAGTGACGAAAGCTTGTAAGGAAATGTTATGGATGAAGGAGTTCGTTCAAGAATTAGGCATTGAATAGGAAAGATATGTGATACTCTGTGATAGCCAGAGTGTCATTCATCTATACAAGAACTCTTCGCTTCATTTCAGATCAAAGTATATTGATGTGCGATATCAATGGGTAAGAGATATACTTGAGGATGGTCTACTGTCACTGTACAATGTTAGCACTGAATAAAACAGGGCAAACATGATGACTAAAATTCTACCGAAAGTGAAGAATGAGGCATGCTACAGGCTGGTTGGGATGATCGACTTAACTTCCTCACGGTCGTGAGGGAAAATTTGTTGGGATCACTCCCGTGTGGAAGTCTTTAGGACTTGGACGGAGCACGAATGTGCTAGGAGAAAGAAATTTTGGTCAACTTTGTTAACCAGAGTCTTCTAGACAGTCAACTCTTTCGGTCAATATGTTGACCATCATAGTTGTGAGTCATCTAAAATAGAGGGGCGGGATACTTAGACCGGTCAATGATGTGGTTAAACGGCTAATATAAAGTGACGGACAACAAAGTTGACATGCTGCATTTGTGAGACCTGAACGACTGTCATATCCAAAAGGTATACAGTTGACCTACCCCTTTTGGGTGGTTGATAGAAATTATTCTTGGGACTCCAAAGGTTGATCGATCTACAGGAGCAGGCATGCGCCGCCTGCTGCAGGACAGGGCATACGCATGCAAGCAGACCTTGGAAGTTTAGCACCAACTGCTAAGCTGAGCTATGATGAGGGGCGTATGTATATATTTGTACACTTTGCACATAGCGATATAGATGCGAAAGGCAAAGAATAGAGAAGAAGGAGAATGCACCAGTCAAGTAAAGAGAAAGAGTGTAACAGAGGAGTGAAAGTGAAAAGAAAGAGAGCTGTGAGTAAAAAACAAAGTGAGAGGGCTTTGTTTATTTTTTGCTCTATTCTTATTTTCGCCTCATGTAATTTTCTCATACTTTGTGATTCTTTGTGAACTTAGTATCTCATAATTTTTTTCTTAATTTAGAAGAATTTTTCACGTAAAATTTTGTATTTGTTTCTCTTCTCCTGTCTCTACTTCACAGTATTTATTGTGCCTTATTAGTTGGCCGTCTATTCCGGCTAACAGGTGAAAACTGTTCTTATATTCTGATAAATAGACCGCCCGTTACCCACCAACATTTAAAACACCTGAAGTTAGGCGGTTTTTGTTCTCTTTTAATCTTCATGTATGTGGTCTTGTTGAAATAGAAGTTAGACTCTGTAAATCCTCGTTTTTATGCCTCCCACATCTCCTCCTCTTGACGGTGGGAAATGAACCATAGGACAGGTTTCTTAGACTATATTTGGGCTAGTTAGAACACAATTGAATTCCCCCTTACCATCATCCATTATATGTTGCAAGTCATGCATAATCGTGTCACTAACCCTACCATCCGCAAGTCTCATTTCATCTCTTTGTTTATAAATCCAATGATTTAGTACAACGTACAAAATTTTGGAGGGAACTTGAAGCCTTTGTGGCCCGCATCTAGGATGCTCCTTAGGTTGTTATAAGGGACTTCAATGTAGTGAGGACTCCCTCTAAAGTCTTAGGTGCTTAAGCTCGTGGGTTTTCCTTGAGAGATTCTAACTCTTGCATTCTTAATTATGACCTCTATGATCTTAGTAATGAGAGTTGTTACTTCATTTGGTATAACAGTGGAGGTAATGATAATTGTACTTTTAGGAAGTTTGATTATGTTCTTGTGAACAATAACTGGCTCATTGCCTATGGATCACATAAAGCCTATTTTTTCCCTCCAAATGTCTCATATCATTTGCTAGCTATCATTCTTAATAACCTTGATTCTTAGAAAAAAAAAAGATATGTTTCAATTCAATAATTTTATTGATAATCATCTGTATTTTATTCATTGTGTCCGGATGTTTGAAATATAGCTATTGTTGATATTTCTATATTCCATGTGATTATGAAATCAAAGATAGTCAAGACTAATATCAAGAGGCTTAATTCTTTATCTGAGGACATCTCTTTGGTAGTCTCCAAGGCTAAAGTTGATCTTGATCGCTATCATCTTGAGCTCCAAGCGTATCCTAGGAATGTTGTCATTAGTGATAATGAGATGAGTCTTTGGTCTATCTCTATAAATGCTCTCAAATTTAGGGAGTCATTTAAATAAAAATCTAAAGCAAAATGGCTTTTAGAGAGTAATTAATGCACCAAATTCTTCTTTGGATCCATTATGGACAGACTGAATAGATATAAAAATTTATTTTTAAAAAAAAGATGGCTCGCGCACTAATTCCCTCGTTGAGATGAAGGATGTTATCCTAGCTCATTTTATGAATTTGTTGGGTTTGGAATTCTTCTATTATAATATCCTCTCACATATGCATCAGTCCACACATCCTTTCATCAATCCTATCCTATATGTGCACTTTTCTTACATGCTCTATTTCCAAGAAAGAGACTAAAGATAATCTCTTTGGCATTGATGATAATAAAGTCCTGAGTTTTGATGGTTTTAACTAAGCCTTCCTTCAGAGGACTTGGGATGTTACTAGCCCCCTTATTTTCAAGGCTATTTTTTATTTTTTTATCAATGGTAAACTTTTGAAGTAAATTAATTCCACTTTAATCTACCTTATCCCAAAAATTATTTCTTTGAGAAAAATCTATGATTACTATCGTATCTTTTGTTATAATATTCTTTACAAAGTCATTTCTAAGAGCTCTATAAATAGGTTTATGGACACTCTCTCCTATCTCGTGGACAAATATCAATCAACATTTGTTCCTGATAGAAATATCGATAATAATATTCTTTTTCCTCAAGAACTGTTGTAATATGGCTACCACTCAAATACCCTTCCTTCCTCAATTTCTCTTAAAGGTGAGTTTGTGGGTTTTTTCAAGAGTGCCAAAGGCTTTCAACAAAAGGATACCTTTTCTCCTTAGTTCTTTGTCCTTGCCATTGAAGTCCTCAATGGTATCATCATGACAAAGGTCAATGTTAGTAATAATTTTGAATGTCATTGGGATTATAAGAAAACAGAAATTACTATGCTTTTGTCAATAATCTCTTCCTTTTCTTAGCAACTGGCACATATTCGGTCTTGCTCCTTAAAGATTGTCCCTTCAAATTTGGTTCATTGTTTGATCTTAAGGAAAGTATCTCTAAAAGTGAGACATTTACTCGAATGACCTATATTTTATTGAGAGTCCTCCATTCTAGTTAATGTTTCTATTCGTTCCCTTACAGTTTGGTTCTTTAATGTATCGCTCATTACTCTCAAGCTCTCTCATATGATTTTAAAACTCTTATGGATAAAATTACCTATTGTATGACCTCTTAGATAAATAAATGAATTTCCTTTAGAGGTATGCTCCATCTTATTTTCTTTATTACATCTTCTTATATCATTTTCTTGGCATCTATATTTTTTCCTGAAGTTATTATTAAGTTGATTAATAATGAGTTTAGAAACTTTCTTTGGCAGAGGTCATCAGATAGAAAGTGTATGCCTAAGATTATAGGGAAAAATATTTGTACTCCAAAATAAATTTGGGTATTGAATTTTGGTCACTCCCTTATAGGTAACTTAACAAATAAAAAATTATCAGAGGATTAGAGTATTCAGGCGTGAGGTGAGCAGTCAAAAGACTGAATATGGCTAGCCAGATCAGGCCGGCTACCTAGGTGAAGTTGGCCAAATAGGCCGATCGGATGGAAGAAGAAACCGGACGGCTAAGAAGAGGCTAGCCTAGATGCCGGCCAAGAGCAGTCAGGTTGGTGTGGCCAAACTGGGATGAGAACGTCAGAGTAGATGGGGTCTGGTCTATTCTACTAAAAGCGCTAAAACTGGTGAAAGTATAGGTAATGACAGCTGGTGCTCCAGAGTAGGTGTAACAAATCACTTGTAAAGTTTGGGTAGATAATCGACTTGTAGAGAAAGTGACCAACTTACAAAGTAGGCACTGCCAATGAGAAAATACA
>JAODPA010067737.1:0-33245 GCA_025585075.1 Nepenthes mirabilis | reverse complement strand
GATGGATCCTATGTATAATAATGATATATATATATATGGATTTATATGGAATATGTAGTATTCAAGAACGTCCCATTAAGGTTAAATGGGGATGCGGGCCGTGACAGGTAGTGGCCAGAAAACTGTGTGCTCCTACTATAAATCACAATTGAGTGTGTTTCACCTATGATCATATGGGGTTATTTGTATTATACCCAAATAGTGGGGATAGGAAGATCCACAGGTTCTTCCATTTTTGTGTTCAATAAGATGGGCATTGAGCTGCAATTCCTTTCATTTAGGGCATGGAAGACATTTATCACTACATTTATAGCAGAGGCCCATAGTTCCTTTCTGATCCAAGGTGGGTATAATGAAGAGATGGAAAGGCTTCTTTCGTGTTGGGGTTAGGTGAGTGTTGCAGGTTTACCCAGATGTGTGGAAGGCTATTTAAGCAGGTGTTAAGAGCGGAACTTGTAGGGAGTTCTTGCTCTTTGGGTTAAGGCTTCCTGTTACGGGCCTGGCTACCGGGGACCCGTACCGTATCTCGACTCAACCGGCAAGCCAGGAGGAAACTCACACAGCGGTGCGACGCAGCAATCGCCCCACCCGGACACCAGGGAAATATAGGGATTTTATTTGAATTGTTTGCTTAACTGCTATGCCCCATTTAGTTATGCACACCATTTAGTTATGCACGTGGACCCTTATACTCTGTTGATTGTTTCTGTTATGAGGGCTATTGTTAATTGATTCTGTTATGCTCACCAGAGCTATTAGGCG
The DNA here is from genome assembly GCA_025585075.1 of Nepenthes mirabilis. Lineage (NCBI taxonomy): Eukaryota > Viridiplantae > Streptophyta > Magnoliopsida > Caryophyllales > Nepenthaceae > Nepenthes > Nepenthes mirabilis. The sequence goes on along the minus strand of JAODPA010067737.1, from coordinate 32,483 downwards.
ACTGGAAAGGAACTAAAGGAAGATAGAAAACATTTAATCAATTCTCCTATTCTCTCTCTCACGTCTTCTCTCTCTCTCTTCTCTGTGCTTTCTTCCCTCTGTTAATCTCTCAATCCCCCAATCCCCTTCTGTTCGTCAATCACAATCGGTTCCGATTGTGTTGAAGCCCGCATCACTTCCCGGGACTATTCTTTCAACATTGCCATCTCCAATACTTGTGACAAGGAGAATGATTGTAGGACTTTAACCATAGGCCAAAGTTCCTCCTTTAATCCACTCATGAATCTGGATACAAAATGTGATTCCAAGAGGAAAGAATTGAGTTCTAGCACGTGGGTCTTGAGATCCTTGAATTGCTCTTGGTATAATGAAATAGAGAACTTTTTGTTGTAATTTATTGAATTCTTCGACAACATCAGATCAGTTGCTAAATTTTCTACATACATCTCCTTTAAATACATCATAAGGAACAATTTATAGCTGCATCACATAACCATGATACCATATCTTGGCCTTGCCTTCATGAACATGGAAGCAATGTCCAACTTTTGCAATTCAAAATGTGTTAGAGAGGAGCAATTCCTAATCCATCATGACTACGAAATAAAATATTGGCCATTATGTATCATTATTGGTAGCCCCAATACCGCTATTTCCTGATATAGAGAAAATATCCTACTATGTCATCACTCTTGAAAATATAACTCCACGCGTTTTAAATATGCATAAATCCCATCAACTTGACCACATGTTTTGTTGTGGTATTAAACATTGCTATTTTTTAGCAGTCTAGAATAATATCAAAATTGATTAAAACTTCTCAATTATGCAAGAGATAATTAAAAATGGTCAAACTTTAGTTTATAGTAAATTTTTGATATGGTTATGAGAAAGACAAAAGATCTAATAGTAATGATGGACAGTGCAGTTGTGGAATGTGGTGAATCTGATGATGTGATCTAAATTTGACACCAATTTGAGATAATTCTTGAGAATTAGAATCGATCACAGGAGAAGCCGGCTGTTTCAGTAAGAAAGAAGAAATCAGAGGGGGCAAGAAGGAAAAAGAGAGAATTCAAGAGAGACATAAAGGAAGAAGTGAACAGAGTTCTCAGGTAGGTCTGGGATTCGAATATACTTTTAATCATATTCACTTTGAATAGCCTATTCAGAGAATTTACAAGGTTGTTAAGTAAGAAGGGAAAAGAGAGAATTCAAAGGAGACATAAAGGAAGAAAGGAAGTGGACAGAGTTCTGAGGGAAGTCTGAGAATTTAAATATACTTTTCATCATATGTTGTAACAGGGTTTTACTCATAGAATATGAACAATTTTATTCATAGAAAGGGTTTTAACAGTTTATGGTTTCTGTTAGCTTCATTGATGCGTTGCTGTGTGATTGCTTCTTTAGGTGCAGATATAAATCCAGTGGTATCCCACAAGTAGGTCTATCTTGTGAAACACTTCGATGTCCGACAACATATCTAGCAAGTTCTCTCGTGGTGGACTAGGGAACCAAAATCTTGTTGATGTCCTACTATCCAGATGTGTAAATCCCATCTTTTTTTATTGTTGACAGGGCTGGAACTGCACAAGGAACCATGCTTTTCTGATCTTCCATGCTTCAACAACCTTCAACTTGCTCCAAGAGGATGACAACCCCCTTCTGGAGACATCCTTTAATATGGAAGATTAGGAAGGCTTAAGCCTGGAATGAGATAGATGTGATGTTGAATATTCCTCATTGGCAATAACCCCTCTAGCAGTTCTTCAGGCATGATCTCTTTAAACAACTCCTCCAATAAAGGCAAAACTATAAGGGGAATATTAAGAACTCCAGCAAGCCTGCCTTCACTACAATCACAACAGGAATAGAAGATTCCTTCATATTCCCAAAGAAGTATTTTCAAAAACTGTTATTACAATTAGATCTCTTCCTTGACACTTTGGAGCTTTTGGATGCTGTTGAGTACAAAAAAGATTATGCTGTTGCTAATCCTCCGCTTTAGGGCATTCTATCAACAAGATTATCGAAAGGCAAAGACTAGATGTTCTGTTTCTTTCTCAGCCTAGTTTTTCTCATCCAGCTTGATAGGAAAATCATATAGTTTCTCACCATCATTCTGGTGACCAGTCTCTCCACATTCACAGAAATTAAGTCTGCCTATCTGAGTCAGACACTTGTTTGATGTGTGCTTTGGTCGTGAACACACAATGTCAACTGGGTGAAACTTAGGGTTACATGGAGCATCTCTACATCCTACCTGCCCACATTACCATGGGTATAAAGTTAACCATGATATTTGTTGCGACTTTATAGCCAACACAACTGGTTGTTAGTGGTACAGGAGAGTTCCAACTAATTTTGGTTTGTCGCTAATGTCCTTGCTAGCAGCCTTTCTGTATCTTCACCCTTAGTACTAAGTTAAATGCCTCTTCCAATGTCCACACAATCTACAATGCAACTGTATCCTGCATTGTTAAACGCATTTCATTGATGTACCGAGCAACTTGTGTTTCTGTCTCCAACAGGTTATTAGACAACGGAGAATGATAGAATCTCCCAGTACATTTATGCAATAATTTGAAACCCTGGTGATGTTTTAAAACCTTTGAAAAGGATTTGTTCATCATCTGGGAGGAGGAAACATGCATACAATAACTGCTTCACCCACCTCCAAGTCCTCACGGGTTGCTTAGATTACCTCCCACATTCTGCTGCATTTGATCTGACCAAGCAGTGGCACCATCTTTAAATTTGAAAGTGGCATCCTTCCCATGTTTCTTCTGGGGGAAAAACATACTGTCAAGGAAGTTATCGACTCTGTAGATCTAATAAAAAGAGTCTTCAATCTGAAAAGTCCTAATGAAATTGGGAAGACCTATTTCATCTTAAAATTATTCCTATCCTCTTGATGTGGAAGTGGGGTAATTTCAACCACATTGGCCACCTTGTCCAAATCTTCTACAGTTGTCATTCACTAAGGGCGAGGGATGCTGACTATTCCTGTCAGCTAGCCTATGCAAGCATGCTGCCTATGGTTTCCTGAATTCACCATGACCATTGCAACAAGTATCATCTGCTGGTTCTGCTAAATGGACTATGTAAAATTGACACTTGTGAAAGCTCATTGCTAGGAGTACTTCGACTGGTGTCATTGCCGTTATCATCAGCAGGTGCAGTCCTGTCTAATAACAATTGACACATAATGATATCTTGGAAAACAAAGGTGACTGATGAATTGATGCTGACTATGTCAATTATAAACCCTAGATGTCCCTGAAGCATGAAAATGAAAGACAAAATCCGTGAAAGAGAAATCAACTGATTTATTATTTGAAGGTTGATTGACTTGTATTTATAGTTAGCCCTGAATATTCCTGAAAATCCTACAAAAATAAAATCCTCCTAACATCAAGAAAGAAAGAGCTCAACATCATTTGATATGGAAACAAAATCAGAATGTAAAAATGAAAGTAGACTGGTTTCACAAAAGTGGCCTGAACAAGAGTAAACTGCCTTTTTTGCCTCAATTTCAACCTTAATCCCTGGGATCGGGGATGATGCATCATAGTTCGTTCTGAAAACTTTCCAACAATAGGTTGTGAGACCCATAATTCCTTCCAGATCAAAGCTTACAGACATTTCAAATTAGGTGTCATCCCACTAGCTGTTCTTTTCCAGCTCCATTTTTCCAAATATTCCAGTGCATCTTGTTCTTCATCAGAAGCTTGTAAACATAATGCATTCAAACTCTTCCATCTAAAATCTTATTTTGTTATTAGTTTTGTCACCCAAGAATGATGCAGTTAAAGAAAGAAAAAGTAGCTCCACTCTCCCCGTCCCCATAGAGACAGGTTTGTTTTGAGGAGCAGGTCTGAGAACTAACCTATTGGAAATATCAAACTTTTGTTGGTTGAGATCTGCTTTATTTCTTTCTTTGTTTCTCCTTCCTTCTAAACTTCCGATTCGTGAATAACTCAACTTTCTCAAACATTTTCTTTCAAGGAAACAAACTAAATGTAAAATATGTGGAATCACAAAGGGAACTTTTTCACCTAAAAGTTGTTAGTAATTAATGTTTCTAAATATGTACACTAAAATGCAAAAAAAACTGCACTTTGATAAGAATAAAGCATTTCCTTAAATCATTTTTACATTCATTTGATTTTTTCCGGTACAAAACATGAGTAATTTCAACAACTTCTTAAATATTAAATTCTACTATCCAGACAACTCAGGCTGGAGCGGATGAAGCAAAGGTAGTGTAGATCCCAAGAAAATAATAAAACAGTAATTTAAAATTTTGGCATACTTGTTGGAATTTCTCCCAGTGACATGTATATTTGATCATCATCATTCAGCAAACCCTGCAATATTCAGCAACAAAAAATTAGTCTTACGTCAGCTGTCCATGAAGACAGATGTGACAATCAATTAACATAGGAATGGTTCTTCAATAAAGTGGAACATTAGGATGCTGATCTCTCTCTCTCTCTCTCTCGGTTTCAATAGTGCAGAGATATTCATCTAGAACTGCAAAACTAGGTAGCTGAACTTTTGCTCTTCCGGAAAACACTTTTTTTGTCACGACCTCCCAGTTGAAGTGCCAATAAGCATGAGTCATGACAGTAGCACAGTTGGGGGTTGCAATAGCAACTTGAAAAACGCAAGGGGAAAGCCCTCCCCATGGATGACAATCAAATGGACACACCGAGCAAAGCTGTAGAGCTAGATGGAGCTTACTAGCATGGTTACTAGAGGTAATTTGATGCAGGGAGGATGACGAGGAACCCAGAAGAACAAAATTCAAAGAGAGAAAATTTGAAAACACAACAAGAAAAGAAAGAGAGTGAGCTCCAAGCTTCAACAAACATATACTTCTCTATTCTCAAATTTGAATTTTAATTCCAGCCTCAATAGGATTAAATAAAAAGTACAATTTATCTAGCAACTACCAAAATTAAAGTCTAACACACCAATAATATAACATCTTCCAATCAACATCTTTCTAACAAAATTAATTAAGACAAATCTATCACATAAAAAGACAACTATTATTAGGATATATCATATCTAAAATATTATCAATTAACTAATAAATAAACATCATCAAAATATCTTTTTAGTGGGCAAGAGTGGGTGGGTCTTGTACATTAAGTAGGATGAATCATTGATGGGTCGTGCACTGCATCATCCTTCTTAGGTGAGAAGGAACTAGTTTGCGATATTCATGTCACCATAATATCGAGTTAAATTAAGAATGTGTGTTGATGTGCTACAGAAGTTTAATTTTATAAGCATTGTTATTGATCTTCTTGAGAATTTGGTAAGGACCAATCTTCTTCTCTTTAAGTTTGCTTTATCTAAGCGAAATTGCTCTTTCTTCATAAAGACCCATACAAGATTTCCTTCTTTAAAAATTGTAACTTGTTGATGAAAATTGGCTGCCCTTTCACATCTTGCGTTACTCTCTTCGAGGTTCTTCTATACTTAGTGATGAATTGTTACCATGGATGACACAAAGTCTTCAGCCCTTTTATACAAAGAGGGATTTGGAATGGGAGCAAGATCTAAAAAATGTAGTGGTCCCTTACCGTATAGCACTTCAAATAGACTCATCCTGATGGAACAATTAACCACGTAGTTGTAAGAAAACTTCACTTGTAGAAGAGCCAAATCCTATTGTTTGGGTCGTTTGGAAGATAATGCTCAAAGTAAAATTTTCAAAGTTTGATTTACCACTTCGGTTTGCCCATTCATTTGAGGATGATAAAAACTACTATAGCACAAGCTTATGTCGATCCTCTTCCATAAACATCTCCAAAAGTGGCTAAGGAAGTCGGTATCCCAATCTGAGACAATGGTCATAGGGACATCATAAAATCTCATAACTTCATTAAAATAGAAACAAACCACATATAAAACATCTATAGTCTTCTTGCAAGGAATAAAATGAACCATCTTAGAAAAGTGATCAGCAATAATGAAGATGGAATCATTACCTTTTTGAGTTCCAAGTAATCCGGTCATGAAATCCATGCTAATTTCCTCCCATGGGGCCTCTGGGATAGGTAAAGGTGTGTAAGCACTGGTGTTTTGCGTTTGGCTCTTGCATATTTGACATATTCAACACCTTTTTATAAAATGAATCACCCCTCAAAATATTGTCGGCCAAATAATTTTTTTCCTAATCATTAAAACGGTATTGTCTCTTTTGAAGTGTCGTCTCAAACCTCCATAATACAATTAATAAGATATTCGTAAGAAACTTTCTTTGAAGAGGAAATCTTCTTGAAAAGAATAATCATCATGGGGCCCCTCTTGGCAAAATTTTCAAATTTTAACAAAGTTTTCATCACCATCATACATGTCTTTGATTGCTCCAATCGGCCACTTTAATAGAGCTCCTACTTTTGTGTTTTAGGACAAAAGCGTACTCTTGTTAGAATGAAACCCATTTCGTATGTCATCAATTCGAATTATTTGATATCCGACAAAAAGGAGTTTGATAATCAACGATACGAGCAAGCATTTGGTTTGTATGGAAAATTGTGGTAATTTTAGACCCAGGCCAAAAATAAATTTAGAATATGCATAGTAATGCATTAAGAAGATTGTCAAGACGACAAGCAAAAAAACAATCTCATAAATCAAGGGGAAGATTATTTCTCTTTATTTTGTTTCATTTATTTCTAAATCTATTTCTCTTATTATAATATTCTATTCCTCTACATAACAAAGAGAAAGGAGAAGAAAGGGAAAACCTCTCTACTTCCCACATTCAAACAAAGCCTAGTTTGAACATGATATCAGAGAGTTAAGGGCCTCTCCTTTTCCATCCTCCCAACTTTTCTTCTCGCAACATTTATAGAAAAAAGGAAAAGAAAAAAGAACGTGTTCCAAAAGAGAGAGAGAGAGAAAGAGGAGAAGAGAATATCACATAAACCTACAACTCGATGTTCTGTGCAATTAGGAGGTGGCGCTCTCCATTAGAGCTAGGCCTATTTGTGTGGTATTCTGCTTTTTTTTGCCAATTATTTTGCCCTAGCCATGTCATGTTCATCAAATTTTGTCTTCGTTTCCATAGCCATGGTAATGCTCAGTTTTTCATGGATTCTTCAAGTTTATGTGTGTACCCTATTGAGTTGGTGTTCTTTGTGTCTAGTCTAAGGATCTTAGTGGTATTTCTTCGATGAAACTCTATGATGACCTATCTTCAATAAGAATCATGTGATTCTTGAAGTTCTTGAAATTACTATACAGTCTCGACAACAAAGAGAGAGAAAGAGAGAAAGAGACTACATTTTTGGGTTTGTTTTTATTGATTTGAGGAAGAGAAAGATGGCGCAAATTTTTACAGCCATTTGGAGGTTGGTTTTGACTTAGGCTTGAAGATGCATAAGTGATTGAAGTGGTAGATGGGTCTGCGAGTCAGATTAGACTTGGGCTTGGGCTTAATTTGGTTTCTTAGAAGAAGGGGGGAGAGTATCAAGTAGTGGCTGTGGTTTTTTTTAATTAGGTATTTTTTTCAGTTTTAAAGTTATCTAAATTTGAAATGCTTAATCTTGTAGGTCTCATGACGCCAAAAAAATGCATATTCTAAATGCATATTCTATCATTTGATATTAGGAAGACCCACATTTATATCCAAGTCCCCCAATGCAAGTCTACCACTCATCCCAATGATCAAATGGGATTAATAAAACAATGCAATTCTTAGGTTGATGCTACCTAGCATAGAACCCCGTATTGGGTCATCATTATTCTTTCTTGACACTACTCAAGCTGTTTGAGAACATCTCAAACATATGTATTTCAACAAAGGTCATGTAACTTGTATTTATTGAGTGTGCAAATAAGATTTTCGACTTGAAAATGGATCTCAAAATTGGGTGAATATTGTAATAATTCTTTAGCTGTTTTCCAAGGAAGAAATTTACATTAGCCACTTTTTTTAGATCTAAAAGTTATGGTTAAACAACAAGAGGATATTGATGTTGTATAGTTCCTCATAGGTCTTCCATCCTACTTTGATGTGGTTTGTGCATAGATATTAAGCAAGCTAGAAATTCCCTCTCTTGTCGAGACATTCTCCTGCATTCAATGCTCCACTCTCTCAGAAATTTCTAATACTAGAGACAGATTTGGTTTTGTTACTCGTGGAAGTTTTAGTTCCTTTTTGGGAAGGCATGCCATTAGAAGAAGACAGGAATCTAGAGATAATTTTCTATAAGATGGCTGTGACTTAAGAGACAATGGCTGCTCAAAATGTTGTGACTCTTGGAAATGTACTCATTGTGGTTGTCATAGTCACTCAATCGACTATTGTCAAGATTTGCATGGAAAACCAGATAGTTTTGCACACCAAGCCACTTCAATGGAAATATCTCACCTCTCGTCTGATATTGTTCCTACTGTAGAACCTAAGTTTATATCAATACCGCAAGATAAGCTTGCTAAGTTCTCAACTCATAAAAGGACCACTTCTATAGCCACTTTTACACAGTCGGGTACAACATCCTATAGTCTTCTATCTTCCACTTGCAGTCCATGGATCATTGATCCTGGGGCTAACGAACATATGACTAGTTTGTCCACTTCCTTCCTTAACTATCAATCAAATGACTCTTTTAAATGTGTTACCTTTGGTAATAGTTATCAAACTAAAATTGCAAGTTTAGAGAACATCCATTTGAGCAATAAACTTAATTTATTTGATGTTTCTCATGTGCCAGATTACCCATTCAGCTTACTATCTATTAGTTAAACCACAAAAAGTTTTTGTTATTCTGTCGATTTTATCATTCTCTCTGTATTTTTAGGATCTCACGACAAAAAAATGATTGGTATGGAATATGAAGCAGGTGGTCTATATTACCTTGACATCTCACCTACCTCTCGACAAGTGCTCTAGCCTACAACATCTCCTATGCAGTGGCAATGCTGTCTTGGTCATTAATCCTTGCCTATTCCAAAGCATAAGTTGAAGGTTTACATACTATATCATCTCTACCATGTGAAACCTGTCAACTTAGCAAACATCAATGTGTGTCCTTTCCTTACAGAAGTATTTGTCGTGTTTCTAAACCATTTGAAGTAGTTCAATCCAATGTATGAGGACCCATTCATATTTCCACCAATAAATTTTAATATTTCATGACTTCTGTAGATGATTTTATCGCATGGCTTGAATATATCTAATGGAAAATCACTCTATCTCCAATTATTTTGGGCTTAGATTAAAACTCAATTCAAATATAAAATTTAAATTATTCACTCCAATAATGCCAAAGGATATGAGCCAACCACTTTCACTTCTTATCTCATTTTGAAAGGCATTCTCGGACCTCGTGTATACTTTCTAACAAATGGGGTTGCAGAAAGTAAAAATCATCATCTATTGGTAGTTACTTAGGCCTTCACGTGTCAGATGCATATTTTCAAACAATTTTGGAATGATAATGTTCTCATTACATGCCATCTCATTGGATGTATGCCATCCTCTGTTTTGGATGGAGTCTCACCATTTTTTCTCCTCTCTTTCATCCTCTCCATACCTCTACAAATTTTCAGATATGGATTATATACATAAACTTGGACCTAGTTTTGTCAAGCTAGATCCTCAATCTATCAAACGTGCCTTTCTTAGTTATCCACACACAAAAAAGGTTATCACTCATACAAATTTTCCCTTAAGTGGTACATTATAAATACAAACGTCACATTTAATGAATCCACACCATACTTCTCAAAGGAACACAATGTCAAATCACATGCTCCAATATTTTTTCTCTATTTTCCAATTGGTGTGTCATTTATAGCCCTATGGTACCTACATCTACTGTCAACATTGCATCCTCACACAAACCACCACAATCAACCTGCTCCTGTACATATTTATACTTGACAACCACTAATTGTTGTGCCTTAGCCAANCAAGTATTGCACCAGCCTAAATATCATATTAGCCTACACTTCGGTAGCGTATCCCAAGACAAATGGGTATGTGGAGGTCACCAACCGTTCGCTACTCCACGATTTGAAGACTAAGCTGAAAGACACAAGAGGCTCCTGAGTCGGCGAGCTGCCCTTCGTTCTATGGACATACCAGACAACTCCTAAGGAACCAACTCGCGAGACACCCTTCAACCTTTACTACGGGATTGAGGCGGTAATTTTGTTGAGATTGAGCTCCCAAATCTTAGGGTCGAAACTTTCGATCTACTTGAAAACTCCAAGAAGATCAGGGAATACCTAGGCTTATTGGAGGAAGCTCGCAACGCAAAAAAGATGCGGACAGCAGCCTACCAATAATGAGTCACTCGCTATTACAACAAAAAGGTAAAAGTACGACAATTCGAAATTAGAGACTTGGTCTTGCGAAGCATAGAGACCACAAGCAAGACAACCAACCAGAATAAGCTTTCCCCAAATTGGGAAAGCCCATTTCTAGTCTCTACCGTTCCGTGAAATGAAGCATACAAATTTCGAACCCAAAATGGCAAGTTAGTCCCACGGACGTGGAACGCGATCCACTTAAAACATTACTTCCAGTGACGACCCAGATAGGTCATCTGTGTAATATGAGGCGTGCTTGTAACATACAATGTCATCAGTAAAAGAAAATTCTCTATCATTTGCATTGTGCCATGTATCTCTTTTTCTTATTTTTCTTTTTCCATGTGAATGCTTACTTGTGGATTACACAAAATAAACGACTTAAACTAGCCCTAAGTTGGACAAATTTTTACCCGCTCGCAATTAAACTCTAGTCATCCAGGCGACCCGTAAGTGGTCGAATTAAACCCTAGTCATCTAGTGGCCCGTAAGCGTTTGAATTAACATTAGTTATCCAAGTGGCCCATAAGTAGTCGAATTAAACCCTGGTCATCCAGGCGCCCCGTAAGCAGTCGAGTAAAACCCTGATCATCCAGGCAGCTTGTAAGTTGTCGAATCTAAACCTTATAGGGCTTAAATGACACGGGTAACAACCTCCTCCAACAGGAGATATCACTGTCAGTCTACGACAATCGACACATTAGGAGCAAAGTGCTCCATTCAAAAACTGGCCACCCAAGATCATACATGGGCAGTGCCATCCAAGCCTCAATTCACGCTCAAGTATAAAACCGACTTGATACAACATCATGATTCACCCTGATGTCTCCTCGAGAACTTAGGTCCATCTGAGAGCATAACACTTGTTTTCAATATTGCGAGACGGCCGACCAACTCATACAAAGTACACCAAGCTGGCCAACCAGTATAAAGAGCAAATAGCTAATGAAAGCAAAGTCATAGAACGCAATACATTAGTAAAATAGTTATTTTATTGATGACAAAGATATATTTCCAATTACAACAAAAACAAAAGTACAAAATTTCAGCTAAGAAGCATAGCTCCCAAGAGGAGGCAGGAGAGGCATTGTGCACCCTGGGAATGGTCCACGAGGTTCTCACATTGTCGGACAATGCAGTTCACAAGGTCAAGGACGCCAGCAGAAAAATTAGGATCCACCAATTGGACAATACAGTGACTAATGTTAATGCCTTCTCAGAGCCGTGCCCACAGCGCCTGAGTAACCTCATGTGGACGCAGGCAAGTGGATAGCTCGTTCTCTAACGATGTTATCTTTCCCAGGAGCACATCAGTGAACCTCTCCGCCCGGGTAGCCTCCTCTTCTAATCTTGCAGATTTTGCTCTCATTTCAGACAACTCAAACTGAAAAGCGGCTTTCACCTCCTTGTGCTTTTATTCTTGGGCCCTCAGCAGGTCCATCTCCTCTTCTAACTTGAGGATCTCTTCTTTTTGGTCTAAGATCATAGCGTCGCTTTGGTGCAATCCCTTTTGCATGGTGCCCAAGATCTTTTCCTCCTGTAGGAAATCAAAGAAGTTAGGCAATAACGACAAAGGAAGAAGAGAAGAGAAGCTTCGAAAAGTTACCTGGAAGACTTTTCATTGCCTTGCTGATCAGCCCCGCGATCTTGAGCCTGGTGGCAGAGGGCTCAGAGGCACAGCCTCCTGAGCCCGTTCCGCAGAAGTCTCACCATCAATCGCCTTCGCCAGCTCTGCACTGATGCCAACTGCCCCAAAAAGCTCTCCGACGGCTGGCTCATCTGGCGCCACAGACTGCTCCACAGCTGGCTCCTTCGACTCATCTGATAGCTCAAAAGCTGGCTTCAATTTGAAGGGTCCAGGCAGCGACTCCATTGGCGCGGCTTGAGCCGCCAAGTCCTCCGACTACAATAGCGCAACGACAACGCCACTTGTGCCGGCCCGCATCATGGCCTCATATTCCTCCACAGAAGCCTCTACTCTGGAACACTATCCGGTTCCAGCTAGTCGTCTGACCATTATGTAGTCCGGCTCTGTAGAGGATGAGGAAGAAGGCTCTATTATTGAAGCCCTTTTCTATCTTGGATTGCTGGGAGCATCACTAGTGGAAAGTGCGCCGACCGCATTAATGGCAAGAATGCCGGCTTTTCTCTTACGCTGTGAAGTCGCCGGCGGTGGAGGTTTGATCTTCTGGACCGGAGAACGAGGTCCCCAATGAGCCTTTCTAGCTCTCTCTGGAAACCAGGTGATCTCTTCTAAACTCTGAGAGATGGTCTCTCACCAACCACAACAGTGGCTCCACAGCCGCCACTTTTTCCTGCTTGGGCTTCCCAGTGAGTTCATTGGGAACCTTGCCCTAACCCCGAGACAAGGGCCAGGTATCAGCAACACGCACAAAGAAGAAACGATCCTTCGAGTTATTGAGGGAATCGTATATGGCGCTACTGATGTGAAGCTCTCTGGGGGATAAGGAGATCCAATCCCCACTCTGTGTGATTCAAAACATTACGCTCATGACCTCCACCGTCAGCATCCGTGAATGGTGGCGGAGGAAGATACACAACGAACAAAGGCACTGCATGGCATTGGCATGTAGTCGTACAATAGGAACTCTAAGCACCATAAAGATGGCAATCAGCTCCTCTGGTACAGGGAGACATAGCCCACTCCTCAGTGAGCCTTATATACAACAATGTGATCGGTAGGAGGAAAGAGGCCCTATTATACTCACTAGATATCGTGAATACAATCTGAGATGGGATATTAAATTCAATATACAATTCTCTCATCTCACTAGTGAAAATCACAGAAATAATATCTAGAACTAAAAGAGCTATGAAAACGAGAGTAAGAAGAGCAATAGAGACTTAGAATTTTAAGAGAAGGAAAGCGTGAAAAATTTGAATGGACAAACGATTTTTATAAAGGTGCGCAGCCGTTGGAGTAAGGCAGCGTATCGAAAAGGTACGCCCATAATTACACACACATGTCGCTTTCAGAGAGGGCGCAGTCAAATTAGATCTTCTGATGAATTAATTACCAGGATCACAAATTCACTACATGTTGACATGTGGCAAACTTTTCGTGTGACAATCCGACGGTATAATAATGCGTCGATTCAATTCATGCAAGTTCTCAAGATTCTTACCAGGACGGTCAATGAATCTAATGAACACTCTCTTCAGCCAGTTATCCGGATTCTTACCAGGACGGTCAATGAATCTGGCCAACACTTTTTCCAGTTCAATTCTCTAGATTCTTACTAGGACGGTCAACGTATCCGATAATGCTCTCTTCAGCCAATTCTCTGGATTCTTACCACGGTAGTCAACAAATCTAATCAACGCTTCATACAGCTCAATTCTCCAGATCTTGACTTTACGGTCAATAGTCACAAGTAATGCGATCAGCAGACCAATAGCCACTGCTAGTTTCCTCATCAGACTGTCTCGTATAAGTTACATAGTTAGACGCGTCCCATCGTGAACATGTTGAAGGCTGGAGTTTTAGACCACCAGCATAGGGGACTAGTGATGGGAACGACAATAACGAGCTAGCCCACAAAGGAGGAAACGACCTAAATCGTCAATGATTCATTTCTGCATGAACGATCAACGCTTCTGTTGACCAGATGAGAAGCAAGTGGGCCGGAAGAGGCCCAAGATCAAGACGGCCCATTTTAATCCAGGACGGCCAACATCTCCATTGACCGAAGAAGCGGCATATAGACTAAGGCTCAGGACACACGCGGCCCAAGCCTAGATTGACCCACGTATCCATCTTCAAACCACAATGGTCGTCTGTCCTAATTTTTCGCATCATCAAAGAAGGCAATCTTCACTATAACGGTCACCTCCAAAATCAAAGCACATATTGGGAGAAAGGCGCCGGAACCTACGCCCGATCTGCTGAAAACCCTAATGGTTACAAAAAGTAGAAGGAATGAGATCCACCTCCTTAACCATTACAGTCAGAAATGGCGCTCATGCCAACACAGGAAAGACAACGATCCCACATAGCAGGCGGGCATCCAACCTCGCTACATAAAGAAGGCAACCAAGGGTCTATTGTTATACAAAGCTATAGAAGCTCCATTCAAAGACACGCCTTCTCTTGCCCACAAAAGCTCTCAAGCAATCTCAAAGCTCTTAGAAGTTCTCAAACATTCGAGCACCCAACTCTCTCTGCTACTAGTTCCCAGCGAACTCAGTATTTAGAGAGTCTGCTCCTCATGAGCAATAACAATAAAGCCACTCTCTCTACAAGTGCACTCCTACATCCACAAGCACTCATCCAGCATTCATATTACTCTCTATATCCACCTTGTCTTCAGAAAGCCGATCACTAATTTGAGTATCAGAGTATTTTCGGTGGGACCAAATTCTGCCGTCACCTGACCTCCTGTTTGAAGTTATGGTGTGCAGAATCCGAAACTCAATGGACGGAATCAGAATCCGACGAACAGCTTGACCCAAATCTGTTTGAAATTTAAATTTATGACGCAACACACATGACAATAAAAACTTAAAAATAAATAAATCAATAAAAAACTAAGACTACTTTGAAATCTAATAGCAAAAATAGAGAATAAAGTATTGGAATAATTTTTTCCACTATATTTTCAAAGAAGCTAATAAGTGTAGCTTTTTCCCAAGTTCACTTACCTTAAAGAGGGAGGGGGAAAACTGGTCGCATCTTAGCACGATTGACATATATGCGACATCCACGAGGAGAAAACATTAGTGGCCCATCGCAAGCCAAACTCGCAAATCACCACGCTGGTCTTTATATTTTCTCTGGAAATTGTTACAAACTTGAGATTTCTTTCTTCATTTCTCTTTTTTTCTTCCTTTCTTTTTAGCTTTCTTTAAGTTTTGACATCAAGTTAATGCAATGATGGGGGGAGAGAAGAGAATAGAAAGGGGGCGCGGGGTATGATTTACTTCCCTGAAGTCGAGGTGAAGTTAAGCCTTAGCTTCGACAGTGCATTTTACACATCCCCAACTGAGAAGAAAAGAAAAAAAAAAAACCAGCAAGTATCCAAGGTTAATGCTTAATGTACCGAATCTTTGCAATTACACCTCCCTAAACGCATTATCAGAAATTTTTCCCCGATATATAGCTGCCACAATAAATAAAACCTTGACGCCAAAATCATTACAATGCGGTATGCAAGTTAAGGGTTTTAAATTATGGTGACTATTTATTCAATGAAGGGGTAAAGTAGTTGATCTCACGGTCTGAGAGCCTTGTGTACTTAACGGTAATTTTATATAGTTGACAGAATGTTACACTTCTTGTCATGGATGAAATTTCCTCCTACCACACAGATGATTGGTTGGGCAAATAGATGAGGTGAATCAGCAAGGTCAAAGAAAAACAAAATGCATAACAGCTCTGATATTTTTCCAGAAGAAAGCTATGTATGCATGTATACTAGATGGGATCAACTAGACACCAAAATTTAGTTGCTTTCTCGAATAACAACAAACTGAGGGATTAAAGAAGATTTTATCTTAGCATGCCCAATCATCTTGACCACAGCGCTTTGAGCATTCACTTTGTCCACAGAAGCTCAAAAGCGCTTCTCATAATCTGGCATTGGTGGTTCCCAAACCTGTAAAAAACCTGCAAGGGTAGAACAAATGCACATTAAATCTGCTACGTTGGTGAACACACTGCATAAGGAAGAAATGAAGACAAAGTAATGTATTTCTTTCCAGATGAGTATTTGCTAATTGAAAGGCCATACCAGAAAGTTTGTGAAAAGATCACCTCTCAACCGAAAACAGCAAGCTTTAGAAAATGAGATTTGTATGCTCATAGTGGTAATACATTTCTTAATACAAAGTAGCAATCGAGCCATATTAAACTTTGCATATCAACAAGATTAGGAGAGCGGAAGGGGGGGGGTACAATACTCATTTTTCAATGTGCAACAAGTTCATTCACAAGTAAATATAAAGCTACCAAATTTAGCAGTGCCAATCATATGTCCACATTTATTTTAAAACAATAGGGAATATCTATCTATCTATCTATCTATCTATCCACCAAACAGTGCCCTATAATATTTGTTGACCATTTCCTAGAAACATAGTTTCCTAATATCCTCCCTCATACTAGATAATTCCCTTCCACTGCTCAAATATACAGACAAATTAACATATAATGACTCTGCATTAAGTTTTGTCAGATGGTCCCTACACAGAGATGTGCCTAATGCAAGTCATCTTGCACCTGCACGTGCAGGAGGATCTTTTCCACAAACAGATTTTTTCCGATATCCACTAGTATTTACACTTGAATTTCTAAAAGTTGAAACAGTTGCACATGAAAAGCCTGCCAAGATACCAAGCCACAGTTCTAGAAAAAAAAAAAACAGAAATTGCCACAGCATATATTTTAACATTCTGTGATCAAGGTCCGTGTAAGACCTTCTTTTCTTTCCAACAATGAATTAATGTAAACAGATTCCATATCTTCAGCAAGAAATTGTCAATGCCACTTCCCAAGAAGCAAACGGCAGAAAAATCACGTTATCAAGCCTTCCATCCTTTTTTTTTTTTGGCACAGCAAAGGAAAGCTTTCCATCATTTGACCATTCATCATTTCTTCACTTATTACTCAGATTTTCCAAATCAATCCATTCTAGGCCAATGAGGAACTCAGAAACCAAAGTAGTGACAAATTTCATACAAAGGGTCAGTGTGATAAGATCTCGTATTTCAGGGGAAATGGAAAAGGAAATACAACAATAATTAACACACAAGTGGATGCAAAACAGTAGTATGAAACATAAAAGTAACTGATAAATTGATTCCAAAGGTATCAAGAGAAGGAAATACAATGACAGTTAATACAAAATGTGATGCAGAATGGTAGCATGAAACATAAAAGTACAATATAAATTGATCCTAAAGGTATCAATCCCAAACCTTAAATGCCCCGAAAGCACAAAAGGAAAAATGAAATGAAAATTTTAATCCCAAAGTATCAAGAGAAGGAGATGAAACAATAGTTGATACAAAAGGTGATACAGAATGGTAGCATGGAACGTAAAAGTAAACTATAATTTGATCAAAGGTATCAATAAACGGCAATACAACGACAGATAATACAAAAGGTAAGGCAAAATGGTGGCATGAAACATAGAAGTAACAGACAAATTGATCCCAAAGGTATCAATCCCAAACCTTAAATGCAACTAGAGCATGAAAATAGAAGACATAAATCTATACAAGAGAAATCAAGTATTTATCATCAAAAGTTGAGTGCCTAAGATAACACAGCAAAATTTATGGTGGTTTCTAAATATTCTGGACCATATGAAAATAAATTCAGCCTAAAAATCAGGGATGCAAATCATCTACATCGTCTGTAAAGCAATCATCATTGTTTGATATGCAAATAAATCCAAATGGAGAAAGACAGTGGCTTGGATGGACAAAAGTAGCCAAACTGTGACAAAACAGCTTATTCACATTGATTTTGACCTCAACCAGTGGTACTTGGGATGCCACATCAATACATCATAGTTCGTTCCAAGAGCTTTCTGACAATAGGCTGTCCTATAACTCTACTTGGATCAAAAGTTATGGGCATTCAAAGTTAGGGGGCAGTGGAATGTCCGGGTGAAACTTTGTAGGAAAGATATCCAAATCAGTGGGAGGCCGACCACATAGGCATCATGGTCAGAATCTTGCACTGACCACCTTCTTCTATTCAATACAGGTGTCAGCCGGGCCACCTTCTGACGATGTCATACAGGCATCATAAATGTACCTTAAGTGTACAATAACATGGCCACCTACTGCAAATAGTTTCTGACGATGATGGGTACCAGCAGCTACCTTATGCCATGCATTAAAGTCCTCCTCGTTCATTACCTCTATCCATATAGCCTGATCCCCTCATCCACATGATTAGCTGTGACACCATATCCTGTAATCTTACGCAAAGGTACCAAATCCAAGGTATGCTGCGGACATTATTGTACACAATCGCGAATACGAATGTTGCTAGTGAATTTATGCTACAGGCTGTTGTAGGCAAATCCAGCTGGAGATGAACAATGTTCCCACTACAAGGGCTTATCACTTCAAATCAAAGACATCAGACATCAGTCTGTTAGTGGAAAAACTATAGTACCGCAAGTAAATTTGAAGAACCACCATAGGGTCCTCAAAAAATTGAGCACGGTCGAATGTGTTGGCATTAGAAGAATAAGCTGGCAAAATGAGATGCATTAGAAGTCTTTCTACAAGCAAGAATGTGCAAACTTTTGGAAAACCTATTAATAACAACAAAAATAGAATCTGAAATGTCTTCAGTTCAAGGTAAACCCAAAAAAAGAGTTCCTGAAGATGTCCTCCCAAGGGGCCAAAGGATAAAGAATGGGGATTAAACGATGGTATTTTGAGATTGCCCCTTCGTGATTTGACACACCACGTACTTCTGAACATCGCTCTTCAGTAGTGGCGAATAATATCCTTCCCTCACCCAAACCCATTGTTTGGTCATGCCCTAAGTCCGCCTAGGTCACTGCTGTGTAACTCAGAAATCAATTGCTCTTAGAGAACCAATCGATGGTCAGCTAGAAATTTCCCCAATGGATCCGCAAAATCCTCATCTGTGGCACAAAGATCCTTCAAGTAGTCATCTTCTCATTGAAAAGGCCCAGGCTTTTCCCCTTGGGAGACACTGCTCCAATCTCCACCATGGATGCATCACTCTTGAGCTCAAAGATTTTGTCAAAATAGCATGGTGTTAAGAAGGGACAATAAACAACTTCTTCATTAACGTAAGACTCTCTTCTGTTTCTTTTCACCAATGCAAATAACCCTTCCTCAGCATGCAGCAATGGAAGCCATGTAATGCCTGGTTCCTCATCTGATTATTTGGTATTATTAGCTTATTTTGGGTATATTGGAATAAATTGTCATGTAAATTTGAAAAAAATTCGGAATATAGAAGCAATTTCGATGCCTAAGGCAAGCATGACGTGTGCTCGTGCACTTTTGGCAAAGTAGAGACGCTCAAGAAGCGCCCTTGGACCACTTGAGTAAAGTTTGGGCAGATTGGAGGTCGCTTGATGCACGATCGAGGTGGCGCTCAAGTGTGAATCCAGATTGCTCGCGCTCAAGGAGCGTCTGAGATAGCACTCGTGCGTAGATGGGGTCAGGCACGACGCCTGACGCATGCCTGAGGTGACACTCATTTGCCGATTCGATTATATAAGTCTGTCACGCACTGTTTCGGTCATTTTGTGCAAGAAGAAGAGAAAAGCAGAGAGAAAAAGAAGAGAAGAAAGAGAGAGAAAGAGAAGGGGGATTCTGAAGCATTATTTGGTCAGATCTGTAAGGTTTAAGAATGAAGCAAGTATTCTTACATCCTATTGTTGGTTTATCTTAGTTTTCATTTAGTTTTGCTTATATTTGGAGGATTTAATATATATGCCTGTTATTTTTATTTCCCCCACTTTGTTTACTCGTGCATGCATGTTGATTTACCGGAGGATTTGAGATTTTGTTTCAATTTTGCTAATATTTGAGGATTTTATTTATTTTGTGAAAAATGGATAAAAAATTTGAGATATTTTGTTTAAGTACGTTTGTAAAGAAAGAGTCACGAAAACTTGCATATAGGCCTTGCACGTGGTATCCATGCAATGTGCTTCAAGTTGGGCTCTATTTTGTGTATTTAATTTGATATTTGTACTCTCTTTCGGGGTGAAAAGCTTTGTGTTTGACCTTCCCAAGTAGAAGCTTCATGCTTTTCCGCCAGTTAGGAAAAATTTTGAATTTGTGATATAGAGATCTTTCCCAATTTATATTTTATGAGAACTATCGTAAGGAATCGAACGGAACTAATATATTTGGACGTCCCAAAGGCAAATTTGAGAATTGCATTCCATATCCACAGGTGGTAAAATAAAGTGACTATGTCCCTGTCTAAAGAGAATAATATATAGACGGTCAACCTACAAGTCTAAATAGTGGTAATATGGCCTAAGGTTACCAGGCATAGGAGTAACTATTCCTCAAAATCAATTTTTCGGTCTTTGATTATCCAATTGAGTATGTTTTAGATTTTTCGATATGTTTTACTGTATTGATTTGGTTACTTGAGATTTCGATTTGAGATTCGCAGGTTTCGATTACCGATTGAATGGATATTGGATTTGGTTGGTTTTGTACACTTGAACCATTTGGCTTTTATTTTTGGATTATACTTTTGAGTACAATACCACATTAGGACATACGTTTGTTTGGCATTTCAAACATTTAGATTACAACTTTTATGGACTTCGTTTATTTGATTCATTACTTCGTTCTGATTTTGGACGTACTATTGTTATGTATTATATACTGATACTTGTTGAACATTTAACTTATATTTCTATTGTTCTGACCTTCCAAAATAGAGAGCTAGGGGTATCTTGCAGGGAGCTCAGACGTGATCATTGGTAGAGACTTGGCTTCCATGAGTATTGGTTTTGTGGTTGGATTATATGTATATTGGCAGTATTTTCGGCACCGTTTGAATGAAAAATGGGTTGATGTTAGTATGTTCTAATGTTATGGAATTAGAGTTTGGATTATTTTCGCTGTTTGGTTAATTGTGGTGCTTAGTTTGTATTAATTTGGACGGTCACTTTTTCCTTATGGACATGTAGATTGCGTTAGTGTTATTGTCCAGATGGGTAGTCCGGGGAAATCATATGATGGTTGATGTTATTATTGTTGTCATTGGGGTTGTGTAGATGTTTTGTCAGGTCACGCCCGGTTTTGGGTGCGATGTGGATATTAATTTATTTTGGGATTTTATATTTATAGATTATAATTATTATTGATTATTATATAACCTACTTTTGATCCGGGTCCGTGGCAGGCCATGATAGTACTAAAAGTACAGGAGCAAATTCAGAAGAGATAGAAAGGAAGAAAGGAAGTGGATAGAGATATATGGGCAGTATGAGAAACCAGATAAATGTACCTCCAATATCTTCCATACTATGAACAACTTTAATTACACAGTTTACAAGGTTTCTAATTATCACTAATAATGCTAACAACTTAAAACTATTAAAAGATCAACAATGTCTTTTATATCCTAATAGTTTCTAACTGTTTCTAGTAAGGTTTCTAATTTCTGTTAGCATTGCTGATAATTTCGCGTGTGACTGCTTCTTCAGCTGCAGCTGCCCGGGCTTAGGGTCGTGACAAATACCCCAGTTGGAAAGTCTTGTACTCAAGGCTGGAAGGTAGGAACTGGCCAGAGATGATGAAGTCAATATCTTCCCAAGTAACATCTTCATCTGTCATATTAGTCCATTGTATGAGATACTGGGCCGCCATGTCTGGTGATTGTTTTGGAGACTAGGATTTTGGCTGGTTGAATAACAAATGCATCATTTTCATCCATGAGACGTAAAGTCAGGGCTGTTACTTTCTGAGGCCCAATTTGTTTCTTCAAGTGTGAAACATGAAAGATTTTGAATTTTGTTGTCTGGTGGTAAAGTAACTTTGTGAGCAACATTACCAATTTGTGATGTGCTGCCATAGGGTATGGGCCATTGCATCTGGATGCTAGCTTCAATGATCATCATAGGGTAACCTGAAGATTGTCTACAATGTTGAAATTTTAAGTATACCAGGTCCCCAATATCAAATGATCGCTCCACTTTATTGAGGTCTGCATAGAGCTTCGTGTGACTGTGTGCCATGGCAAGTTACTCTTTAAGAAATAGTGATTGAATATGGCTTCCTCTACTGCTATCAATGTCGTTTAGAAAAAGAAATTCCTAACAACAACCAAGGAAACCTGTATAATAATTTTATTGAATTGTGGTATGAAGAATTATATATCATTTGACCATTGACAGGTAAAAAGACCACTGCTTTGGTTTGTCTGCTGTTATACACTAAATAAAAGTCTCCACACATTGATTAACTCTCTCAGTCTATTGTGGATGGTAGATTGTCCCTTTGAGTAGTTGAGTCCCAAGGCACCCTTAAAGAGTGCTTCCCAGAAGTAGTGAAGATCATGTCTCGATCAGTAATGATGCAACAACAAATGCCATGTGATTTTGCATTTTGATCAAGGAGAAGTTAGATGACAGTGCCTCCATTTGTTGACTGCCATCAAAATAGCTAAGAGCTCCTCACATAGAAATTCCGTTGTTCTTACTGTTGAAAAAAGCCTTGCTAAGAAAGGCTAAAGGTCTATTATTTTGAATAAGATCTGCTCCCATGCCTATAGTTGAAGCATCAGTCTCCAAGACGAATGGCTTTGAAAAATCACATAATGCTAAGACAGGCCATAGTCAGTGCTGTTTTCAGTTGGCTAAAGGCAGGAATTACACTTGGAATTCTTTATGTGACTTTGGAATTGGCAAATTGAGCATACCTGTTACTTTAGAAGGATCTATAGCTACTACTTAACTGAAATAATGTGTCCCAGGCATTACACTTGGATTTGTCCAAACAAAAATTTGGATCTTTTGGCAAATAAGGCATGCTTATTAGGACACTTTTGTAGTGATGTGAGTGCCTAAGTCAGGACTACAAATCAAAATATCATTGTAGAAAACAAGAACAAGCTTTTGAAGATACAGGGAAAATATAATTCATGAGATATTGTAATGTGGTTGTGGCATTAGTAAGGCCAAATGACATGACCTAAAATTCAAAGTGGCCATGGTGTGTCCAAAATGCAACCTTAGGTACATCATCCGGATGCATATATATTTGGTCATAACCAGCCTGTAGATCTAACATGGAAAAGAAGACCAATATAATTCATCTAGAAGGTCACCAATTATAGGAATAGGAAACTTGTTTCCATGGATAAAAATATTAGCATCGATCTTGGTCGTATTGACATCAGACATATCGAACAATATGTATCGGTATTGTGCCAAGTGTTTTTTTTTTTTTTTTTTTGGTAAGTGACAAAATGCCAAGTTACTATCCCAATGTATCCCAGAAAGATGAGATCAAATGGTGTAATAGTCAAACTGGTGTTTTCACGGTAAAATCAGCTTACAAAATATTCCAGGGCCCCAAAGACAAAGTGGTGTGGTGTTATCTCGTTTGGGGCCCTCAACATATACTGGCACATGCCTTTACTCTGTGGTTGGCTATTCGGAGGAGATTAAGCACTTTAGATCGTATCAGTACCTTCATTCAATAACCTACTACGTCTATACTTTGTAGCAATGGGATTGAAAGTCATGATCACTTATTTTTCAGATTCCCCTTTTCAAATGGCGTTCAGAGGATGATGTGTCTCCATGCGAGATTTAGTTGGCCATATAATGATTGAAACACCAACATAATATGGGCAACTCTCAAATGGAAGGGTAAAAATATCAAAGCATACTCATTTTGGTTCACAATTGCTACTACAATGTACTTCATTTGGAGAGAGTGCAATCAGCGAACTTTTCAACACTCTGCACTGAGGGATGAGACACAACTAGCCAATCTGATCACATCCACAGTTCGACATGAGTTAAAAACAACTTCCATTGGGCGGAACCGATGCAATAGATCCATCATGACAAGATGGAGTATGCCTTTAGCATGTACTAGTCAAAATTAAATTTTTTTTCTATCTATTTTTTGTTTTGTCTGCACGGCATGTAATGTGAAGGTCGGGGTATGCCCTAGCATATATGCTCCAAGTCAAAGGCCGTATATGATCTGGATTTAAAACATATATTGTGTAAATTTTTTCTTCTCAATATACACATTACTTATCCAAAAAAAGAAATTCTTTTTCCATTGCTACTCCATAGTAAGACCAAAATTCATGATTACGAGCTAGATAGTTGTGAAATGTACATGCAAGAAAAGGATAGCAAGGAGGAGGAATTGTCAAGAAAATAGAACGAATTCAAATTCAGACTTCAGATTTTCCTTTAAAATAATGATCTTGCCAATTTGAGGAACTAGCAAACGAAATGGCCCAGTGTAGAGCTAGATGGAAACGGAGAATCCTCATAACCGACTCTACTAGGTTGGAAAATAGTTTGAATTTGGTTTGGGTACCACTGATATTCCTTTTGAGGATAGTGCATCGAAGAGAGAGGAATAGGGCCGATCTCAAAGAGGAAAGCAAGGAAGTAGAAATGTGCATTTCTAGGTTAATTACTACAAGAAATGAAGGCAAATAAACTAAGGCAGACCTCAATAATAGAAAAGATCAGCCAAGGTGAAACTATAGTATCATCTCTACGGTGTAGGGAGGAGCTAGACGTTTTGGCCTTTCTCATAATTGATTTTAGACAAAATCTACATTGATTTGAGCAGATTTTGGTCAACCGAGTTTTAAAGAAGCTAATCAAGTGGCAGACTGTTTTGGCTGACCAGATACGGGTATTGAGTGGTCCTTACGTTCTTTAGATTTGTAGTGATAAGCAGGCAGTTAGATTGCTTAAACGACTATTTTTGAACAACATAATAAATATTTATTGGTACCTAATTCAGTAAAATATGCTTTGGCATTTACCCTGGATCATTTTGACTAAACAGCAATAATCCATCATTATTTGACAACGTATCAAAAGGACAAAAACACCTACTTGATTGTGCTAATTTTTTGGGGGGAGGTCGTGGGGACAGGAAGGAGAACCGATTGATTGCATTATTCATTATGAATTTTAAATTGAGTTAAATATCGATAATGTAAGAATATAAAAAAACATATATGCAAGAATAGAAGGAAAATATTCCCTAGGATATATGCCGTAAAATATTATCAAGGATAATTTAGTATTTTGTATTATATGTAAATATCTCTATATAAGTGTGACTTAAAAATCCAAAATAGTGTGGGTTCTTTGATTTTCCTCTCACTTACATATTTACATGGTATCAGAGGAAACCCTAGCCATCCCACCATGGTCGTTGTTTGAGGCGATCCAACCCAATCTAAACTCAAAAATTAAACTCAATGCCAAATCACTCAAATGCAATTTTCTTGGGTATATCCGCACTCAAAAAGGGGATCAATATTTCTTTTCTGACTTGGGACGATTTCTAATGCCTTCTAATATTGTGTTCTAAAAGTCTACTCCATTTTCTTTCCACAACTTACCCTCCTCTAGCCACTCTACATCTCTTGATGATGGAGTCCTTGTCTATACACTCACGCGTCACAGTTTTCCTTCTCCTACATCACCACCTCCTATTTCCCAAACCTACATTCATGGTTCTTATCCAGTGTTCATTTCTTCTCGTGTAGCTTCTCCTGACCCAACCCCTAACAATTCAATCCTCTTATCAGCATATCAGATGGCCTCTTCTTTAATTCCTGACCTAGATCTACCGATTGCATCATGAAAAGGCTATCGAAGTTGTGACAAATATCCTCTGAATGCAGCTATTTCCTATGCTCATGTTTCACCCACATTATATGCTTTTATGTCTTCCTTAGACTACTTTACAATAACTTAGACGATTTTTGAATCAATTTCTCATTCAGGTTGGCAGGCCACTATGGAGAAAGAAATGCCTGTCCTCGAGCAAAATCACACATAAGATTTGGCAACCTTACTGGTTAGAAAGAAACTTATTGGCCATAGATAGATCTACACAATCAAAATCAAGTCAAATGGTTCTCTAGCAAGGTTAAAGACTCAATTGGTGGCCAAGGGGTATGCACTGACATATGAGGTCAACTATATTGACAAGGTAATATCCTAGATATTTCTAAGTTATGAATTTTAAGTTAACAATTAAATATTATAGTCTTCCTTAATATTTATGTTTAATATTAGAATATTTGGGACATAGAAAATATTTAAAATCATTCATTAAGCACTGTAGAATTGGTTGCAGAGTTTGACCTCATATTCGAATAGCTCCTTGAACATCAGATGGCCATTGTGAGAATAAATCAATTTTTTATGTGACTTTTGAGAAAAAGTTATGATTGTGACCATTGGAAGTCAGGATAAGGTTGAAAACTAGTTAACCAACCTAATTAGGATATGTTTTGATGGATTGAAATTCGTAAAAGTTGAAAATCCTCCAACTATATAGTAAGACTTGTGCTACACAATTAACACTTATAAATCTCTTATAAACTAACCAAAAAGAAAGTAAGTCTAGAGAAAATCCAGAAAAACAAAGAAATAGTGGTCCAAAGACTTCCATATTGAAAGATTTAAAGATAATTAATTATAGAGAAGATCAATGATCATTAAACTTGTAAGTTCATATCCTTTCCTAGTAATTTCATGTTCTTCCTTTGGAAATAAATTCAACCTTCTTCTTCATACCACACTTTGGGTATTTCTTGAAGAAATCTTGAATTCTTTTATGTAAAAAAGAAATCTAAGTGTAAATCTTGCATGAATTCATAATTTCATGTTCAAATTCTTTGTGAGTTTCAGGTTATGCCTCTTTTAAGAAAGGATGCTCTAATTTTGATTAATCTTCTTATTTCTTCCAAATCATCATGAAATGACATAATTCTTGTGGTTTCCTTCATGATATTTGAATCTTAGTATGTTTGATTTGAAATGCATGTTAATGTGTAAGTGAAATTTTACATAACTTTAGAAAACTAACGAAGAAATGAAAAAGAAGGCATGAAAATAGAAGTAATTATGTAATCGCATGATGTGTATAAATTCATGTTTATATTCAGTTTTACTCACATATGTTGGTAGATATTTTTATCAATTATCTCATCCATCAACTGTATTCAAAAATTATTTGAATTAGAAGTCATTTTTGTCAATTTTTAATCCAACATTTAATACCACGTTCAAACTCCAAAGTGCTATTTGGGACAATTTTGTCTAATTTCTAAATTTCTTTGAACTCTGATCAGATCTATTTTTTTTCAATGGATAATTATTGTCAATTCTTGTGCGTAAGACTCCCAAGATGTTGTTAGAGTTTTGATTCGTAAGTAGAAGTCAAGTATTGGTGAGTTTATTGAACTTTTACCGTTTGGAAACCAAAATTGCAGTTCTGGTTTTCTGCCGTTTGAATGACGTGCGAGCTTCATTCAAATTCCAGTTTCTATTTGGCATGTGACCTGGTGTTTGAATGCTAGTCTCACAAATTATTATCCGATTCTTAGAGTTGTCCTATTTTCTTAGACTCTAATCCTTAGCTTTCGATACCTGAATTGAGCACTGTAATTACTTTCTTTGACTCATGGATATAGTTAAGATTGAAGAAATTATATGAAAACATTTTCATATCAAGGGATATGAAACCTGTGACACCATGATATAGTTTATAGTTTTTTGACACTGATTTCTATATCACTATGGATGTTGAGGTTATAGTATTGTTGTGGAATACTTATAGTTAAATGACTATCGTATTATAATATCGATAGGATATTGGTGAGAGATTTTGAATCTACTCACTGTATTACCATGTAAGTTGGTTGCGTTACACCACATGCTATATGGGTAGGCTACATGTAAGATCTTAGGATGTCAATGATCTCGAGTTATTCACTAGGGGGGGTGAAAATATGTTAGCCATTAGTCGATTGTGACGTTCATAGGAGATTGCTGATATTCTTTTAGTAGCTTATGACCTCGGTTGTACTAAATTGATTAGATTCGGTATTCTTGCATCAGACGTGAAAATCTTGGGTCTCCTTCGAATTGTTAGTTTGTATGTCCTCGGAATATACGGTTGTTATCTCAAGTCTTCTTACTCTTGATTGTTGGTTGTTTATATCCTATTGATATATTATTGTGAGCATACTAGTATTATATTGTTGTTTATATGACTTATTAGCATTCGGCTCACTCTTTGTTATTTTGTTAAATTCTGTCAAAGTAGTTATAGGATTGTTGGAGATTTAGTATAAATTTGCAAAGATGTAAAGGAATAGCAAGAAGTCTCTAGTTGCTTTAATTAGATTTTATATATGTTGTATTATGTTGTAAAACAATAGTAGATATGTCATTTCATATTTAGGATTATAGTTTTTTATGTCTTATAAAGTTGTAGACTTTGATTTATATTCATGAAATGGATGAACGTTTCTCTAATTTGAGGTTTTTGAGATGTGATGTTATGGTTTTTCGGCATTATGATCTAGACATCTTGAATATTATTTAAATATCGGATTGGGTACTAATAGTTACATTTTCACCTATTGCTAAATTTACATTTGTACATCCACCTGTCACTCACCGCTACTTGTTATTAGACCTTTCATCAACTATATGTGAAAAGCGCTTTCCACCGTGGTGTTCTTTAAGAGGAAGTTTTTCTAGAACAATCAATTAGTGCGTAACAAATATAAAAAGCTAATTTCAAATTGCTTATCTTTTGCAAACTTTATATTGCCTTACTTTTCCATCATTTCAAGCCAATTGGAAAAACCTAAACTATATGTAATAGTAAGGTTGCTCTATCATTATCTAGAAATAAGAGTTCAAACCAGCATAACTACCACAATAAGGGGTAAGGTTGGATGCATCTAACCCTTTTCAAACCCCATCATTTGGAAGCCCTGTGCACTAGATCTTTTTTAGAAACACCTCAACTTTGAATTTTAAAGAACACCAGCTTATGGATGAAGGATTTGATATCTAACAAACAAAATCATAGCTCTAAAATTAACAATAAAACTTTGAGGATGTATCAGGAGTTGAGTGAAATATTGTGCAACAATAAAGTTAAATGTTTAAAAAAATCTTGACAAAGGGTACCCTTTTTAACTACTTTGTGAAATTCAACATGCTTTTAGATCTTACTCTCCAAATTCTCCTCCACAAATGGTTCATCAAAAGATGAATCTCTCAAATAATGTAGAAGTCTATGTATCACCACAAACTTCCCATCAATCAGCTTGCAGACAGTACAGAGAACTCCCCCTATTATCCATTATCACCATACAAGCAAAGAAGGATGGTGGAAAGAAATTTCATTTAGTAATCCACCATGTCTTTTACATGACAAAAAATGGCTACTATAATTTTATGTGAAATGACCTCCTGGGCAGTTGTCCATAACGAGTACAAGAAAATCAGGGGCATGTCAAGAGTACATCGTCACATTTTAGATCTAGCATCAGATAGGACCAGCTCTTGGTCACACAGTTCCAAGAATTTCAAAACTCCACCTTATAGCCGACTGCATTATCATTAAGACCACTAGACAATGAGATAATCAATCAGATAATCTAGCATGCACAGCCATCATATTGAGCATCTAGCACTATAATGTCATTATCTCACCAAGACAAATAATAATAGCAATCTAGGCTTTTATTTTGAAAGTGGTAATAGGTGATTCAGAGAAGCCTCAAACGGTGATAAAAATCTAACAATACTATTACCACGAGGTATTCAGACTTTCAATACTTGTGAAATTTCACAACAGGCATTCTCCCTGTCTTCCAACTCAATGCGTGGAAGCCAATAATTTCTCACCAGAGTGGCAGTGGTCTACTGTAAAAGAAGTGGTTACCTTGCCGCGTGTTCATGTCACTAAAAGCATAAGCTAGTGCCTTGCGGACGATAAACTGGGTTCATCAATATATGATAACACAAGATAACAAGGACACAAATGCTAGGGTGCAAGGGAAGTCTAAGATTCATTGAAGGAACTTTGTAGACAACAAGGCAAAGACGGGAAATTTCAAAACATTAGCTGAACAAATTTTAAGATGTTGAAGGTGGTACCTCTCCATGATGCAGGCTCATCTCACTGTGCAGAGAATTTATCTCTGGCTGAACTGAAGAGCAATCCGGGATGTCTGTTCCAATTAACTCTGAGATCATGAGCCCATAACCATCCTGAGGATGTAGATTTTCGTTCAAATTCTGAGCATGGCTTGGAAAGATCTCCAAACCAGTTAGTTCAGCATGCATCCTGTATGATTGAACACGTGGGCAAGTCAATCAACAGATGGGGCGCAAGGTTGGGGGAGGGGCAGACCAAAAGAGTGTTTTCACATGTGATGTAATCAGTACTGAAAAACGATACAATACTAGATGGCAATGTGTAGAGGAGAACATGCCAAGTTACGAACTTACTTTCTCATGGAATTGTCGAAGCTTCCGTCTTCATGCAAGGTATCGCTTTCCAGATCAATCACTTCAATATCTTTTCCACTGCCTCCACATTCACTGTATCCTTTAACTAAACTCACGTTACTTATCGACAAATCAATATTTACGGGTGCTCCTTTGTTTGGTGCAGAAATAGAGGGATACATAAGAATAAGATCATCCCGATTCTCAGTAGTATCAGAAGCTTCCATGAGATTAAGGTCACAAATCTTAAATGAGCTTGGGAAAAGCTGCTTCTCTTCGGTGAACTCGACAGATGGTCCAGCACCTTCTTCTGGAAGCAGAGGATCAATGGTAGAGGTCTCCCGGGCTGAAGCTTCAATCTCAATCCCAACAGATGTAGACCTTCTCTCCTGTGAACTCGACCACTTTTCCTCTGGATTTGATAGATGAAAGTTCTCCTGATTTAGGGTAACAGAAAGCCATTCTTTAGCCTTCTTGTTTCCCTCCCTAGCATCTTCATCTTCAAGAGCTCGTTTCTCACCTTTATCTTTTGCAACAGAACTGCAGCTTCCTAGTTCAGGCAGCCCGTCAGTTAATCTTTGCTCGGATAGTTTTGTTCCACCAAGAGAAGGCTGAGATTTCGTGTACTTTTCCTGTTCCATGGAATGACCAGGGCACAATCCTCCTGCATCCCCCACGGACTGGGCGGATGCAGCTTCATAATTGTCAGAGTCGAGGAAACTCGAACTTGGAGCTCGACTTTTTAACGCAACACCTTTGGATACATTAATGGAGTTATCTTGGACGGATTCCATAAATTCTTCGGAAGGTCCTGTATCATTGGTAATACTCTTCTCAGCGACAAGAAGAGGATCAGCTTTGGGGCTCCTATTTGCCAAGGAAGAACGAGTTTTTGTGGGCACCTTGGCAGAATTGCAAAACTTGAGCAAATCAGTGCCGCTATTACTTTTAGTATCAGCCTCTTCTTGACATGGCTGATATCCCAACTCCTCTCTACAAGTTTGTTTCTCTATGGAACGATTACTGGCGGTGTCCCTCTTCATGTCCCTCAGCCCATCAGAACCTTTGGCAATATCGTCAACAGCCTTGATCTTCGAGTCTACATAAACGGAGGAATGGTGCTTTTCAGTTTCCTCCTGCAAATCATGGAGTCCATCATCTGCACGAGAGAAGTCGGTCAAGTGGGAATTGTGAAATTCACCATCTGCCTCCTTAACATCCCGCGGGGCAGAAACGTTATCATTATCAGATTCCATATCTTGAGATGCACTTCCGCCAGGTTTATCAGACCAAGGCACAGCCTTTCCATCTTGACGGCTCCAGTCGGAGCTGTAACTCCTAGAGGACCCAAATCTTCTCCACTCTCTCGCGGAACTTCTTGAGCCAAAATCACCAGGAGACCTCCTCCCACAGACTCCAGCAGGAGTGACATTCCCTAGACGAGCTAGAGCTGATGACCGGCCACCCTCCACTGCAGAATTAAGATTTTCTCCACCTTGTGACCTAAAATGATCCTGGAAGTCGGCAGTATTGCTCCTCAAATTGCCATTGGTGAAAAGCACGTCTGAAGGCAATAGACCCTGCGAAACCAAGTAGTCCAAGGCCAGCCGACCAGCCTCAAGGAAAAGGTTCCCTCTCCGAGGAGGCGGAGGCAGCGTTGATTGAAAGGGTTTGGGATGTTGGCCACGCCCAAAACCTCGATTGGAGTTCCGATTGTCAGAGTTGTAGACACCATGACCACGATTCGACACATCGGGTAAAATCCGTGAGGCTGCCATGCCCATCCCCAAACCCATACCACCAGACCTGTATCCATTACCAGGGCTGCGATGCCTAGTATACATCTCTTCTCGCTCAATAGTTCACAACTTGGAAAAACAGACAAACAAAGTTTGAAAGCGAGGAATCGAAGATAGCCTTAGTAAAGAGAACCGAACTAAGGCCTCTTCAATACTTTGATGACCGGGAAATCTTCCCAGTGAAAAATTGTCCTAATTTTTTTCTTGAATGATTGGGAAGATAGTCATCCTCCGTGTTCCAAGTCATACGCATCCTTATTTTTGCATAAACACAACCTTTTTTTAATCAGTAACTAGATGTATTAAATATATA
>JAODPA010067736.1:0-10466 GCA_025585075.1 Nepenthes mirabilis | reverse complement strand
TACCTGGCTTTCGGGCGGAATCGGACTCTCGGGCTCGATCTCCTTCCTTCTCTCTCTAGTCGCGCCCCTCTCTCTCTCCTCCAATCCCTCGCTCGATCGAAAAAATGAGGGAGACGAACGCGCGGCGCAAATATATACTGCGCCGGCCGCTCGAGCGGCATGGCGAGCGGCCAGCGAGCGGCCAGGCTACGGCGGCCACCGCTCGAGCGCCTCAGCGAGCGGCTGGCGAGCAGCCAGCCACGGGCCGGTTCTGGTTCATCCGCTCGAGCCTCGGCTCGAGCGCCCAGCAGGCGCGAGCCTGCTAGCAGGGCTTCGGCAGCCCGGACCCGAATAATTTCCTGATTTTTCTTCTGATACCAAACCTTAATCATCCCATAAGATTAGTATTAATCATTAACATACTAATCATCTCTTAATTATTGTGTTCACAAATCCGGAACCTCACAATCACCGTTGAAGAGGCCAATGAAACAAAGAGATCGGAGCGTGTAGAGGATCACTCGAATCGACTAGCACAAAAAGACGAATGGTGATACTTCCTCATCCTGAGATCCCAGAAAGCAATCCGGGACAAATCCGAGTGTTAGAAGAGAGTACATACCTTTAAACTTAACTCATTTGAATGACACTTGGATGAACATCTTGAAGCAAATCTAGAATGAGAAGTTCCTAAAATAGCCTAAACAGATCAAGAACCTAGAAGGAGACCGATTGAAGTACTATTTCTATTATCGATTCCTGGGTCACAGCACTGAAGATTACTAGATTCTGCAGAAGGAAATTGAGTTCCTCATTTAGAAAGGATATCTCGATAAGTTCTTAAGAGACCCATGGCAAGCCCTCGGTAGTGCCAACACTGATAAGATAGGACAATAAGAACAACCACGCAACCAAGTAGCGGCCAGAGTGATAAACATGATATCATTGATGCCACATAGAAATAAAACTCTAGACTGCTCAAAGAAAACTTCCAATAGTAAGAAACAGAGGAAGGATTAAGGAATGATGTTATTAGTTTTAGTAATGATGATATGACTCATATAGTACCTCTGTATTCTAACCCTCTTGTTACATCCACACTCACTTTGAACGGTACCCTTGATTACCAACTGAAACGAGTCTTTATTGATAATGAAAGTTCTAAAAATTTATTTTATCTTGATACCTACTTTGAGCCTAGATTAAAAAAGGACCAAATGAGACCGATCAAGGAACCCTTATATGGGTTGGATAATGAACCCATGTTGGTCCAGGAAATGATTCAATTAGAAGTCATATTAGGAACATATCCAAATACAGCATCTCAAATGCTAACTTTCCTAGTAGTAAACTTACCTTCAGTCTACATTGTAATATTAGGGCAACCTTGCTTAGTGACATTTGGAGTAATGATATCAATCCCTCATTTGAAAATGAAGTTAATAAAAGCATATGAAATCGGAAATGTCCTAAGAAACCAAGTCACCGACTGAACCTACTGTGAGGTTTTGAATTTCAAAACAAAGTAATTAGGATGTAATTAAATTAATATAATCAAGATTAAACTTTAATATATGCAAAAAATCAGCATTAGAAGAAAAAAGAGGAGTCGGGAGGCCCGACGCCTGAGGCGCGTTTGGCAGAATGGCCGCTCCCGAGGCACGCTCAAGCACACCCGGGGTGCATTTGGCGGCATGTCACACTCGATAAGCGCACGATGAGCGCTCAAGTGCAGCCCTTTGGTAGCCTTGGCACTCGACTAATGTTCAACTGGTGCTCAAGCACCAGTCTATTTATAAAAACATTAGGGTTTTCACGCATCATTTTCCAATGGTCTAGAGAAAGAGAGAACGCAAAGGAGAAGAGAGAGGAGGAAATCAAAGCTCTTGAGTTCAAATCAGAGTTAGAGCTAGTTAGAAAAGTTGTAGATCGGGTCAAGGAAAGTGCACTCATATATTTTCTTTCTCTCTTTTCACTTTTTGTCTCAATCCCTTTGGGTATTTTTCTCCCAATACCCATCCATATTTTTATTTTTATGATACCCATATATTGAGCATGTAAATATTTCAATTTCATGTCCGATATGTAAGATCTGTGTTGTATTTTGTCTCACGAAATCCTAACCCGTGCCCCTTCGATTTTACTCATTTTATTTGTAATTTATGCATGATTTGGCCTTAGAAATTTGAAACCCTAGCTTTATGGATGTGGGTACTTCGATTATTTGGTATTTATTCACTTATATTTTATATATGTTAATTTTATGTGAATCAAAAATATTACTGGATATGAATTGAGATATTTATTCACATGTATATTATTTACGTTATCTTGTATATGCTCTAGAAATTACATTATATGCATTTGTGAAGAAATTTATTATCCAGAAACTATAAAGTTATGTTTAGCTCATGGTGGTAAGGATTTCTTATTTTTTCCATGCTTTATATCCATTACGTATGTAATTTAAGTCATGTGGAAATTTAAACTCATAAAAATTATGCAATTATGAAAAGAATAAGAAAAAAAATTCATGATATGTTATGTTTGATGAATTGTTCTCTTGGAGTGAGAACAAAGTGTTAAAAATGAACATGAAATTTCCTTATGAATAAGTAAATATGAAATTGGACTGAGAATTTAATTTCAGAGGGTAGTATTCCTTAGCATACATTAGGATATTACTGTGAAAGCACGAGGATTGCCTTTAGGCCATGGGGGACATAGTGGCATATGTGTTATGGGCCCGTATATTAGGCTAAAGGTTTAACACTCACCACGAGGTGTCTGAATTGTGTGGGTTTGCACCTTAGAATGTGTGGAAACAAACATATTCTTTTCCTCGTTCGACTGCACCGTTAGCTTGTAAAACCTACTGGCCCTAATCCACAAAGATAATGAAATTTATGCAAGTTTTAGAACCTAAAAGGATAAGAAATAAAATGAAAAAGATAAATATTTTCCGAAAAGGTATTTGTTTATATTTCATATTTATGCGTTCATATTATGTTCTTATTCCCTCCCTTGCTTTATTTTACATATATTGTTTATTGTCTTTATTTATATTGTGTCTTACTGAGTAGTGAGCTCACTCTTTGTTATTTTTCCTTCCTTCAGATGAGTATGCACATATGCCTAATGAAGCGGAGTGATGATTAGGAGCTGGCTAGGCCAAAGACTTGGAGGATACTTTTGAGGACTTAGATGTTGTGATTTTGTACCCTTATGTGGAGTAGTTTGTATATTTTGAGGGGGATTGTATATTACTGTAGTTGTATGTGATGATGTACATGTAGTTAGTTTTCACTATATTTGATGGATGTATATACTTTCGCAGGTTTTTATGGTTTGTATAGGTACCTGGTGGCACCTTATCTAAATTGATATTGTAACCAGTGTTATGACATTGATGCAACGTGTTATGTTACGGCTATTAGATCCTGCGTTATAATTTGTGGATGTATATTTGTGCTGTATATGGATTTTGTATAGGTTTGTATTAGTTTGATGGGCATTTTACAGTCAGAACACTATCAAATTCCGGTTGAAAAATGTGGTCCGTCACACCTACTACTTAGCTCAAGTCAATCAGGTAGTTTCAAATCAGTCGGTTGAGGAATTTGACCTCTAAGATGAAGCAACCCTACAATAAGGTCAATCCAGTGAGTCGACATACTGAATACCCTTAGTTTCGAACGAGCTTAAGAAATGCATACAAATCGAGGGTTCTCTCCTAGGTCAACTGTGTGAACAATTGATGACTTTTATTGGGCAAAACTCAGACGTGTTTACATGGACACCAGTGGATATGCTGGGAATTCTGACTGAGGTTATGATCCATAGGTTGGGTCTCAATCCTGGACGCAAACTGATAAGACAAAAACAAAAGAACCACTCCATGAAAAAACTGATTGTATGAGAGAGGAAATCAAAAAGCTTCTCAACACAAGCTTCATCAAAGAAGTCCAATACCTGAAATAGCTATTGAACATAGTGCTCATCAAGAAAAGTAATAGAAAATGATGAATATGTATCGATTTCACTAACATGAATAAGGCATGTCCAAATGACAGCTTTCAACTACCAAGAATTAATTTGCTGGTAGACTCAACATCTGGGTATGAGTTATTAAACTTCACAGATTCCTATTCAAGGAATAATTAGATCCGAATGTGCCCTGATGATGAAGAGCTCGCTTCCTTTATAACCAACCAGGTGACATAATGCTACAAAGTCATACTCTTCAGTCTAAAGAATGAGGGAGAAACATATCAGAGGCTAGTAAATAAGATGTTCGTGGCACAAGTAGGAAGGAATATGGAGGTATATGCGAACAATATGCTCGCCAAAAGCAAATTAGCCGACAAATATATTCGTGACCTAAGAGAAGCTTTTGAGGTGTTCCGAGCACACCAAATGAAATTAAATCTAATGATGTGCATGTTTAGAGTGACTTCTAAAAAGTTCGTTGGGTTTATAATATCTCATTGAGGAATTGAGACAAACCTTGAGAAAATAAAAGCAATCATGTATATGAATCCACCTCAAACTATAAATAAAGTCCATCGGGAGACTCGCAACACTCTCTCGATTCCTAACAAAATTAGTGAAAAAATACCTTCCATTCTTTAAGGCACTAAGAGAAATTAAGGTAAATGGTTTTTAATAGACAGAAGACTACTGGTCATCCTTCCAAGGAGTAAAGAAATACCTCACCAACTCTCCACTCTTATCCTATCCAAAAGAAGGTGAAGAATAATACCTTTATCTTGCCATATCCAACACGATATTAAACTCAGTCTTGGTTAGATAAGAGTCTGAGATACAACAATCGAACTATTATGTCAGCAAAATTCTAACAGATATTAAAACTCATTATTCGCATGTCGAAAGGATCGTTTTAGCACTGGTCCACTACGCCGAAAAGCTTCGGCCATATTCCGAAGCTCATAAGATCATCATTTGAACTAATAAACTGTTAAAAGGGATCCTACAAAAACTTGAGATGTCTAAGTGATTGATCAAATGGACTATGAAATTTGGCAAATTTGATATAGAACCTGAGCACTGCTGACAATAAAAGGGCAAACCCTCACAAATTTCATGGTCAAAACAATGATCCCAATTCAAAGTGATCTCGAGAAGCATGAAGACCCCCATCAAAGTTAAGAGGCACTGACATTGATCTTGCACATAGATGGGTCATCTTCCTAATTAGGAAATGGAGCTAATGTGATCATAAGAACTCCAAATGGATCAGAGATAAAATATTTGATGGTACTCGAAATTCTTGCCACTAATAACATCACAAAATATGAAGCCTTGTTAGTTGGACTCAGACTAGTGAAGGAATGCTCAACCAAAAGCCTAATCATCTACAGTGATTCAGAGCTAGTCGTCAACCAAGCGATCTAGAATTTCTAGGCGTCTAGCCCATTACTCACAAAATATTTTGTTAGAGTAAAAAGCTTGATCAAGTCATTTGATAATGTGAAAATTCTCTACATCTCAATGGAAGACAACTGAAAGGCAGATCAGTTAGAAAAAGTGACCCCAAGCGTAGAGGACTTAGAAGAAGAGGTACTCCAGAACTCGGATGGCAATACCTGGATGACTCCATACAAATGGTACATTGAAGAAAACTTCTTTCGAAAAGCCTAGAAGAAGCCAGATGCATAAAAATGACAAAGGGGTAGTACACCCTCATGGATGAGAAACTGTACGGAAGAAGGTACTCCATTCCTTACATACAGTGTTTGACACCAATCGAAGATGACTACACACTGAATGAGGTGCATCTCAAAATTTGTGAGTTACACATAGAGGGTAAAAACCTTGCATTCAAAATCGTGCAGTAGAGCTACTACTAGCCTGCGATGAAGAGAAACGCTATGTAATTCATAAAGAAATATAAAAATTATCAGATCCATGGCAACATCCCTTATCGACCACATACAAAACTCCAAACCCTATTATGAGGTTCCAGATTTAAAAACTTGATAATAAGGTGCTTAGCAGGATAAGGATCGATACTAGGCCTATGGAACGAATAATGTAAGGCACCAAGTGGCGCCTGCTGTGCGCCCAAGAAGCGCTCAAGCGAAAAAGGGGTGGAAAAGTCGGAGTGGCCTTAAGGCTGGAGTAGATTGAGAGGACGGAGTGGCCTTAAGGCCGAAGTGGATTGAGAGGACGGAGTGGCCCTAAGGCCGGAGTAGATTGGCAGGCCGGAGTAAATTCAGGACGGAGTGAATTCAGGACGGAGTAAATTGAAAGGAGAGTTCAGGACGGAGTGAATTGAGAGGAGAATTCAGGACGGAATGAATTGAAAGGAGAGTTCAGGACGGAGTGAATCAGCAGGCCGGAGTGCTTTGCAAAGGAAATAGGACGGAGTAAATTAGCAGGCCGGAGTGCTTTGTAAAGGAAATAGGACGGAGTGAATTAGCAGGCCGGAGTGCTTTGAAAAGAAAATGGGATGGAGTAGTTTAGTAGATCGGAGTGGATTGAGAGGAGAATTCAGGACGGAGTGGCCTTACGTTTATTGAAAAACCGGACTGGCTTGCAAGACGGAGTAGATTGAGAAAAGCGTAAAAGTCGGAGTAGCCTTACGTTTGATGAAAACCGGACGGAGTGGAAGAAGTCCCACATCGAAATGGGAAGAAACCATTGAAACATATATAAGACCCAGAGCTCCTCACCATTGAGGACGCGTACAGGCTTTGACGAAGGCCGCAGTGGCCTTGCTGTTATTTTGTGACTCTCAAGGACGGACTGCTTTTTGAAGGAAATAACCGGAGTTGAGTATAAATTGAGAAGCCGGAGTGGCATATTAGACGGAGTGGATTTACGCACGGAAGCCGGAGTGCTTTTGAAGGAAATAACCGAAGTAGATTATGATTTGAAAAGTCGGAGTGAAGTAAGAAGAGCATAATGGACGGAGTAGATTTACTCACACGGAAGCTGGAGTGACTTGTGAAACGAAATAGTCAGAGTTGATTAACAAGCCGAAGTTGATTTACGCCTTGAAACCGGAGTGATTTGAGGACGGAGTGATTTGAGGACGAAGTAGCATTATGCTGAAAAAAGAAGCCCAATCCAGTCAACAAGGCAAGAAAGGAAGGAGGCTGCAAAAAGAGGAATCCGGTCAACAATAGTTGATTGGAAGGAAAGAACGGGAGCCGGAGGAGGAAATTAACTCCGGAATAATCACGGGAACAGATGACTTTGGAAACCTCCAGAATCTTCAGGAAAGAACGACTCCGGAACATTCCCAAAATCTCGGAAAGAAATGACGCCCGAATTCTCTCGAAGATTCCTACCCCCACCTTCTCATCCCACCGCCTATAAATACTGATGAGGGGATTGGAAGAAGGAGCAGGGGGAGCGACGAGCAAAAGAGAAGGAAGAAGAAGAGGAGGGAGAGGCGAAGGAAAGAGAAGGAGGAAGAAGATTTCCAAGCCAAACATGAGGACTTGATGAGCATCCCAGCAAGTGTTCTCATACTCACTATAGTTAATTTGTGATATTTACTCGTTCTCTATCAAGTATTATCGTTTTAATATCCACCCAAATCATGAAAATCGTATAGCCCATGATTAATAATCTATGTGCATTGCTTACAATGAAATTAGTACCGGAGGACTCCAAAATGATATTGACTCAATGAGAAGAGAAATGCTAAAGTTCTCTCTTGAATTCAAATTGAATCGTTAAAAGGAATAAGTTCAAAGAAGAATAAGAATGGTATAAGCAATCAAAGGAAATCCACATAGCATGTGTGATTACAATGTAAAATGCTTAAGTTCCCAAGCAAGATGAGAAACAAATACCCAAGTGAAATGAGAAACAAATGAGTAAACTAGGGGAAGTCCACAATGTAATATGTAATGATATGTGAATGAGGAAACCTCCCAAATGGTGGGAGATACGATACATGAGATACGGTGGACTTTTCCTCAAATGAATATGGAAATAGAATCATGAAACTAGGACAATGGACTTTTAGATGGGTAGTATTCTCTGGCTTGACACGTCCATCATGATGGAAACCCGAAGAATACTTGGGCCATGTATTTTGGTCGCTTGTGTATAAGCAGGTGGTGTCCGTGTCACGCCTTAGGATACTATTGTGGAAGAATGATGACTGCCCTGGTATCCCGGGGGAATGGGGCAATTTACGGCACGATGTGCACGACCCCTCGGATGGGTCATAAATGATAATCCCTCACGGCTTTAGATCATGTGGAGTATCATAATCCTTTTCTCGTTCTCTCGCATCGTTTGCTAGTACGACCTACTAGCCCTGGTCCGCAAAGATTGAAGTAAATTGATTAAGCATGTTCAAATGGTAAATAAAGGTTCCAAAACATGATGAATGGCAAATTGATACCTCCAAATGAAGTCTCATTGTATTTCATGTCTCTTCACAATTTGATAGTGATGTATGATTTCACTTGCTGAGCTGTACGCTCACGCTTGCTATTTTCTCCTTCCAGGTGATAGTGATAAAATGGCCCCTGAATAAGTAGAACAAGAAAAGGGATCTGCTTAAGCAAAGTCGAATGTCAAAAGCCTAGAGATTAGTTACATCCTTGTTAAGCTTTTGCAGGTTACTAAGTATTTAGTTCTGCTTCCGCATTTCATTTGGGTATATAGAAAACTTGTGGCATCTCTCTTGAGCTAACGTGGTATTCAAATATACTATGCTGGAGCCACAAATTTTATGTGGCTTTTGGATCCTGTGATATGCTGGAATTATGATACTTATATTATATTGATTTATTGACGGAGGGGTTATTGAAAAGAAAAATTACCCGGTCCGTCACAGTTGGTATCAGAGAGAAAAAGAGATGCCTTATGTTTGATCTGAATCGTATGCGAAAGCTTAGGTTAGATTAAAATTGATTAACTAAGTGAGTAAAGGCATTTGATGACTAAGTCAATCCAGGTAGTTTTGATTACCCCAGTACCAATGACTTAGGCTAGCACTAAAATTTGAAATGGTGACTCAGTTTGAAGATGGTATAGAGACGCCTTAATGTTGCAATTTGATCAGTATTATTAGGGTTACTGAATTAATCAATGTTGATTTAAGGCCTGATTAACCAATCTCGATTTGAGGTCTACATTTGATCGGCTCTTGGTTGAAGGTTAATCTAGCAAGTATAATGAATAGGGTGAAGCCATTGGCTCGAGATTGGTATAACTGGAATAAGTTTCGGGTCTATTAAGCTCTAGGTTGACAATTCATAAATGTTTTGAAAATACTAAAGTATTTGGACTTCGGGACAGTCTAGATCCTATTAAGGACAAGATATGGATTTTATGTGGATATAGTTAACCTCGGTTGGTTGCCATGAGACAGATCATGTGTCTCGAGGAGTACGAGATAGTATCCTGTGTGTTCGTAGAAGCTTCAGAGATGAATGCCTTGTGTAGCATGTTTCTATATGGTTAGCTTAAACACAAGATTTAGGGATGTCCTTATCCATGAACGAATGGTGAAAAGGTTCGATATTTCGAATAAAGGTTCTAAGGCATTAGTTTAAGGTATAAAATGTCACTGTTATGACAGGCAGTAAGGTTCTTGGATTGGGTTTAATAGTGAACTTCCTAAATTTGTTTAATTGAGGGTCTAAGTTTGATACCGATGATATCGAGGTTGTAATATTTTCTGGGTTTGTAGATCCAAATTATTTGGGTTGATCGAACCATTTTATGGTACCAAACTTGATGTGAGTTGATGAGTCGGTTAGTAAATTGTCAGTCGATCCGAATTGTGTTAGTAAGCATATTAGGCCTCATAATTGGATTGTGCAGTTTTGGGTGTAAACTGGAGTTCGCCACGGTACTAAGTCTTAATTAGGTTAAGGGATTGATTGAAATATCAAGAAATCGGTGTTGTTCTCTATTAATCATGTAATAAAGGATCTGTGCTAAGTCTAATTAGTATATGTGGCCACATCCAGAGGTTATTGTGGTCGCTGAGGGTTTGTGGTCGTGTGACTATTTGATCAAGGATGTTATCAAAAGGAAGATTTGGCTAATTTATGATTTGATCAGTAATTCGAGGTCATGTCAAATCAATACCAATCGTCAAGGATCTTAAGCAGGGCCGTGGAAGTATCGGCAGGGGTATTGTGGTTAAATACTCTAGAACCTTTGAGGTAAATAGATGGTCCGATAAGATTATTCATGAATTTCAAAAATAGGGTTGCCTAGGAGGTTGAAGATTTGATAAACAAGACCTTGTAAATGGATAGGCGTAGTTCAAGAATTGTTGTAAAGGCTTGATGATTTCTAAGATC
Organism: Nepenthes mirabilis; assembly: GCA_025585075.1. NCBI lineage: Eukaryota > Viridiplantae > Streptophyta > Magnoliopsida > Caryophyllales > Nepenthaceae > Nepenthes > Nepenthes mirabilis. Next base: position 183 of record JAODPA010067736.1, on the reverse strand, counting down.
GATTTGGGTCCATAATATGTAAGTTCGTTGGCATGTCATGAATTTCATGAGGTATGTCTTTTGGACCATATTCGGGTCCATATGGAGATGATTTTATCAATGAATTAAAAGAACATAGGGTGCATGTAATTGTTGAGGATTATGCTATAAAGTTGTGAACGGCTCATAATCCGTATGCCCCAT
>JAODPA010067735.1:0-10467 GCA_025585075.1 Nepenthes mirabilis | reverse complement strand
TTGATATTCTATACCATTGTATGGAGTATTTTATATATTTTTGAGATGGATATGTATTGATGTACTTATATTTTGATGATGTACAAATAGTTTAGTTTTTAATGTATTTTGATGATTGTATATGCTTTCACAGGTTATTATGATTTGATATTTAGGTACCTAGTGACATCTTATTTAAGCCAACGTTATAACTAGAGTTATAATATTGGTGCCGCGATATTTGTAGTGACTTTTTGGATCCTGTGTTATGATTTGTGAATATATATTATATTATACAGAGATATTATATAGGTTTGTGCTAGTCTGACGACCATTTTATAGTCAAAATTTTGTCGATTTTTAGTTTAAATTTTTAGGGTCGTCACAGTTTGTATTAGAGAGAAGATACCTTAGGTTTTATCTAAATCTTATACAGAAGTTTAGGATAGTATAGGCTAGAATGAGTAAATAGGTATAGGTATAGAATGGTTAAATTAAATCGGATAATTTTAGTTATCCTAGTTTGTCTTATTTAGACTGTTAGTTATGTTTAATTATGTAGATTGTTATGTCCTAGTTAGCGTCTGACATGTAATTTAACCCGTATAGTTCTTACTTCAGAATAAATATTAGTAGTTGATCATGCTGCTTAGAAGGAGGTCGACACGTGGAAGTGGCCAGCCATGTGATAGAGAGGCGAAGTATTTGAATCTGTTAGGTATGATGACTGATGTCATAGAGAATATGAGGTAGAAAAATCTTACTCCAGTGCCTATTCCAGCTCCTGCTAATCCTGGACCCTCTGCATATGATCGATTTGTCCAAGAGAGTGTTCCAGATTTCACGGGGGAGCCAAACCCGATTAAGGCCGACTTGTGGTTTCAGCGGTTGAAAAATGTGTTTGCTGTCATCTGTTATCTTGAAGAGGATAGGGTATTGTTTGCCTCCTATTGGTTGAAGGGTGAAACCCATTATTGGTAGGAGATGAAGAAGAGGGCTTTGGATGTGCCGGAGAATGATATCACTTGGCTTATATTTGAAGATGCGTTTATGAAAAAATATTTTTCGTTCAGCCTCCGTGAGTATGGGGAAGAGTTTATTTGATTGAGGCAAGGTAATAGGATGGTGGCCAAATATGACATGAAATTTAAGGAGTTAGCCTGATATGCTCCATATATGATGGAAGACGAGGAGAGGAAAGAAATAAAATTTCTGCAAGGTTTGCAGGACGACCTTTATAAGCAGTTAGCGACCTTGAAGTTGACAACCTATGGGAAAGTTTTGGATCATGCTTTAATCCACGAGAAGGAGTTTGAAAAGGAGGAATATTTCAAGAAGAGGATGTCAAGTAGAAGTAGTGCCGATGCAAGCTCTAGTGCGGGTTTGGGGAGACCGTTGAAGAGGGTGAAGCAAGTAGATCAAGGAAAGAATGCTAGTCCTACACCAGCCAAGCAAGCTCCTACCAGTTTGTGTCAACATTGTGGGAGTTTCTAGGCGATAGGCCTTACTACAAGGCATTCGGTGTACGTTTCAATTGTAGGCAATCTAGGTACAAGATTAAATATTGTCCTTACCAGAAGAAAGCCCTTACCCCTAAGCCGGCTGTTCATGGGAAGGCATTCACTGTGATTACAACTAAGGCTAAGGCGTCCGATGCTGTAGTGGAACGTATTCTTTCTATTTGTGGCACTTCTGCTACTATGCATTTTGATTTTGGATCCACACCCATATCTTTGTGTCACTTCAATTTACTTGTCATTTAGTATCCTCTCCTGTAATCATTGATTATTCTTTAATTATTTCGACACCCACAGGATCTTCTGTTGTTATTGATATTCATACCCTGGGTGTTTGGTTGAGGTGAATAGGTTATCCTTAACTATTGATTTGGTTTTATTGGATATGCATGATTTCGATATGATCTTAGATATGGATTGGCTGTCAAAAAATCATGCAAATATTGATTGTTTCCATAAGAGAGTAGATTTTATAATTTCAAAATGTGAGCCCTTTCACATTCAAATAATTTGGCAGGTGGAGTCGTCTAGTTTTATTTCGGCTTTGTAAGCTTGTCATTTGTTAAGTAGTGGATGTGAAGCTTATTTGACTTATACTAGTGTAGTAGAGAGCCATGAATTATTAGCGACGGAGATTCTGGTAGAGTGCGATTTTGAGGATGTATTTCCTAATAAGTTGTCTGCTCTACCACCACACCGAGAGATTGAGTTCAAAATTGATCTCGTATCTCGATCGGCACCTATCTCAAAGAAATCCTATTGTATGGTTCCTGCCGAATTGAAAGAATTGAAATAACAGTTGCAGAACTTGTTGGATTTAGATTTTATTAAACCTAGTGTTTTGCCTTAGGATGCTCTGGTCCTATTTGTAAAGGAGGATTGAATTTTGAGGTTATGTGTAGACTATCATGAATTGAATAAGATCATGATTAAGAACAAGTACCCATTGCTGCGGATTGATGATTTGTTTGATTAGTTGTAAGGAACGTATGTGTTCTCTAAGATTGATGTTCAGTTAGGATATCATCAATTTCAGATCAAACAAGAAGATGTAGCAAAAACGGCATTTCAGACGAGATATGAAAATTATGAGTTTCTTGTGATGCCATTTAGATTGACGAATACTCCTGTGGTGTTTATGGATTTAATGAAACGAGTTTTCTAACCTTATTTGGATAAATTTATTGTGATTTTTATAGACGATATTTTGATTTATTTTAAGAGTGGTGTTAAGTATGAGAAGCATTTGAGGACCGTGCTCTAGACCCTTAGAGAGTATAAATTATTTGCAAAGTTGAAAAAATGTGAATTTTGGCTCAATGAGGTTGTATTTTTGGGCTACGTCATTTCCGATGGTGGTGTTGCGGTAAACCCAAAGAAGATTGAAGCCGTGATCAGTTGGAGTCGGCCGACGATAGTGACGGAGGTTCGTAGTTTCTTGGGTATGGCCGGATATTATCATTAATTTGTAGAGAATTTTTTTCATATTATTTTGCCACTTACCCAATTGACAAAGAAGAAAGTGAGTTTTGAAAGGATTGAAGAGTGTGATTGGAGTTTTCCAGAGTTGAAGGATCGTTTGACTTCGATACCGATTCTGACTATCCCCAATGGTTCTAGTGGCTTTGAGTTAAATAGTAATGCTTCCAAGGTTGGTCTCAAATATGTTTTGATGCATAATGGGAAGGTGGTTACTTATGGGTCTCAACAGTTAAAAATTCACGAGAAGATTTATCCGACTCATAATTTAGAGTTAACCACTGTAGTGTTTGCATTGAAGATTTGGAGGCATTATCTGTACGGTAAGAAATTTTTGGTATATTCCGATCATAAGAGTCTCAAGTATATATTTTCGCAGAAAGAAATAAATATGAGGTAGTAGAGATGGATTGAGTTCTTAAAGATTATGATTGTGTGATCCATTATCAGCTAGGGAAAGCTAATGTGGTTGCGGAAACTCTTAGTCGCCGTAACAATTTTGTAGCGAGACTACAGATTAAGCAAATGGAGATACTGGATTGTTTAAAATTCTACAATATCTAGCGGTACATCAAGGGTAATAAGATGATATTGTCTTTCATGCAGGTACAGTCTGAGATACTCTAAAGGATTAAGGAATGGCAAGCAAGTGATCCATTTTTTATAGATATTGTTGGAGATCTTGATCGAGACTCCTGAATAAATTTAAATATTCGTGCCGACGGAGTTTTGTAATTTTGGGATTATTTATGTGTGCCGGATGATAAGGATCTGAAAGAAAAAAATATAAAAAAAGGCTCATCGAATTTGGTATACTATCAACCTTAGAATAAGTAAGATGTATTAGGACCTGAAGAAGATATTCTAGTGGAAAAATATGTAAAGAAAAATCATTGCTTTTGTTAGTAGATGCTTAATTTGTAAGCAGCTGAAGGTTGGGAGGAGGAAGCCCTTAGGTTTATTGCAACCTTTGCCCATTCCGAGTTGAAAGTGGAAGGATTTTCTATGGATTTTGTTATGACTTGCCTAAGACCATGAAGAATCATGATACGATTTGGGTCATTGTGGATCGGCTAACAAAATCGACTCATTTCATAGCCATTCGGACAACGTGCTCTTAGGATTGTCTAGTGCAATTGTATATCAATGAGATTGTTAGACTGCACGGTACACCAGCATCTATTGTGTCCGATCATGATCCACGTTTCATTTCTAAATGTTGAAAAAGTTTGCATCAAGAATTAAGGACAAACTTGAAATTCAGTACGACATATCATCCTCATACTGATGGCCAATTTAAGCAGACCATCCAAATATTAGAAAATATGCTTAGAGTCTTTGTGATAGAGATAAAGAAAAATTAGGACAATCACCTTCCAGACAAGTATTGGTATGACTCCTTTTGAGGCGTTGTATGGTAGGAAATGCCAATCTCCTATCCATTGGGAGGAGACATAAGGTAGATGACTTTTAGAGCTCGATGTGATTGGGAGACATCGGAGAAGATTATGGTGATTTTTGATAAATTGAAAATGGCCCAGAATTGGCAGAAAAGTTATACTTATCGAAGGAGATCTAAACTTAGATTTAAGGTTGGTTATTTTGTTTTTCTCAATGTATCGCTATAGAAGAAGACTTCCAGATTTGGCATTAAAGGGAAGTTGAAGCCGCGATTCATAGGACCCTTCATGATTTTGGAGAAAGTTGGAAAAGTAACGTATCATTTGGTGCTACCACCGAGCTTGGCTGATGTGCATAATATTTTCCATGTCTCAATATTGAGGAAGTATGTTCATGATCCGATACATGTCATAGAGTATGGTCTCTTCGCTATCAATGAATATTTGTCTTATTCGGAGGAGCGAGTTCAAATTTTGAATCGGAATGATCAGATTTTGTACTCAAAGACCATTCCTTTTGTGAAGATTTTGTCAAAGAAGCACTCTCGCGAGGAAGTGATGTGGGAGAGAGAGGATGAGATTCTGGACGAGTAGCCCTATCTATTTTGAGATATGTGTGTTCGTTTAAATTCTATGATTCGTTAATTTTGAGGTCAAAATTTTCTAAGTGGAAGAAAGTTGTGAGGTTTCGATTTTTATAATATCGTAATTAAGAATAATTAAGATAATAAAATTGAAATTAGGCTTAATATATGTAGACAAATTATATTTCAGATGCGAGATGGGAAATGGTGGGGGACACCGGCCGGGCAATTGAGGCTGCACCGTGGGCACCCATTCCAGCAGACTTGTGCCTGCCAGGTGCTCGAGCGCCTGTGGCAGGCGTTAGATCCAACAAGGGGGCACCTGCCGGCGATATAAATGCACGTCAGGGTTTCTTTTGCGTCATTTTACGGCCAACTAAGAGAGAGATAGCAAAAAAGAGAAGAGAGAGAAGGAAGAGATCAAGGTTCTCAAGTTCAATTCCGGCTTAGAGTTAGTTAGAGAAATGGTAGATTGGATCGAGACGAGTGTACTTATATACTTTTCTTTATCTCTTTGCCCTTTTTATTCTGTTTTTTTTTGAGTATTTTCGTTCCGATACCCGTCTAAATTTATATTTTATGGAACTCATATCTTGAGCATTTAGAATTTTGATTTCATATCCGATTTTTAAGATTTGTGCAGTATATTGCTCAAGGAAGACCTAACCTGCGCCCCCTTTGAATTTACTAGATTTATTTGAGATGTATACATGATTTGGCCTTAAAAACTTGAAACCTTAGTTTCATGGATATTGGTACTTTGATTATTTAGTATTTATTCACATATATTTTGTATATATTATTTTACGTGTTTTGAAAATATTATCGGACATGAATAGTAGCATTTATTCACATGTACATTATGTGTCTTATTTCGTGTATCTCCAAAAATTATATTGTATGCATTTATGAAGGAATTTATTATCCAAAAATGTTAAAATTATATTTTACTCATTATGGTAAGAATTTCTTAAATACTCCAAACTTTATGTTGACTTATGCAAGTAATTAAAGGTATGTGAAGACTTGAACTCATAAGAAAATGATTATCTGTATCTGTATCAAAGAATTATATAAGTTATGCAAATTATTTCAATAGTACTTCACAATTTGTTATATTTGATGATTCGTTCTCCACAGAGTGAGAATTTTATATAAGAATTATGGTGGAATATTCCCTTAAGAATAAATAGTTATGAATCTGGGTAGTGTTTTTTTGCTCTTTCCCACTTGAAGTGGGCGGTTCTTAGAGTTCTACTACCATTTCTAGGTTGAGAGCTATCTTATATTTTCATTCGCCTCAAAGTCAGTTGGAGTATTGTAGTCAGATCACCGCTCCATATATTAGTTATTTTCTTTCTGAGTAGTAATTTTATTATTGTAAGTTTATACATTATGAAAAGAATTAATGAATGAAACTTTCCTAACAATATTTATCTTCAATGTATGGCTCCAATATTCTTATATGGTTTGAATAATTGAAGCACTTGAATGTTACTTTTTATTGTGTAGCTTTTGACAATCTAACAATCCACATCGTTAACAACTCGATCTTCTAACAATCCGACTTATTTATTTTGAACGCCCAGTTAAGCATCTGTTAATTAATTGAATTAGTCTCAAGTATGTTTGGGTCACAAGTTGTCAGCTTGCTGTTTTGAAAAGCGATGTGTTAGGGCATCACAACTTGTGCAATGCCAGAGATTAATCCGACTTATTTATTTTGAACGCCCAGTTAAGCATCTGTTAATTAATTGAATTAGTCTCAAGTATGTTTGGGTCACAAGTTGTCAGCTTGCTGTTTTGAAAAGCGATGTGTTAGGGCATCACAACTTGTGCAATGCCAGAGATTCATCGATTTAGGTGTCAGAGTTGCCAACTATCTACCTATTATGCAGGGAGGCATAGCGCTAGGCTATCATTATTGGCATAGCAAAACTGATGTGTCGTGGCACTCTCCTGTGCATGGCTCAACAATTATGGGAATCACCTCTTCAGTACCCTCAAATGACGCCATTCTTGGGCTAAAGTTTTGGCAATTTAAATTCTGGCCTCTACCACTTCTACACTTCTTCATTTCAAATCACTCTACCCTGACTTACTCTTCTTTTCTTGCTTCCATAACTTCTCGAGCAACTTTTTAGGGCATCATTGCTATCCAATCTATCCTCACTTGTAATGATGTGATGTTATGTAAGAGAACTATAATATTCTGGCTACAATTCCATACATATCGCCCAAAGCTAAAGATAGGGTTTGCGCTCCTCAGCTCAAATTCATTGTTATTTACAAGGTCCATTTGAAAGAGAGCTTCCGTATTCCTTTCGCAAAAGAGCTATATGAGATCTTAGAGGCTCTTGAGATTTCAGTGACACGCCTACAACCCAATGCTCTTCGACTTTTGATTTCTTTATATATTTTCTTCCGTTATAAGAATCTTCTCTTGGACACCTAGGCCATGAAGGAGATCTTCTGATTCAACTAGGATATAAACTGAATTTCTTTCACCCCCCATAAGAGGTATAAAATAAGCAAGGGGAACCCAAATTCAATAAAGGGTTAGAAGAACCAATATTTTTTATTTGACATTTCTTTCCGATTGAACCCCTTCAAATAATTAGGGTAGAGTCAATGGCACCACTTCAGGGATGTCTCGGATGGAGAAGATTTGATGGCTCAGCCATTCATAGAGCTTTTTGAAGAGAATCTTACCACCCTGCGCTATACGGGTATTTAGTTTACCTAGAGGGCATTCACTGATATTCAATGGGAGGTTAGGACGATGGGGAATGACATCACCACCATTCCATTTCATCGATCCAAGAGAAAGTTGGGAGAGCTATTCATTCGAGACTCTCTCAAAAAGACGGCCAGCAGGGCAATTCCTTCCTTTCCTTCCTCAACTAGCCTTGATTAGGCTGTTGACGAGGCCTATGAAGTAAAGATTGCGCTGTATGTTGGTGAGTCATCACAGAGGCCAAGCTTTGTTCATTCTTCTTCGGTTTGCCTTGTTTTTGAAGAGATAATTGGATCTATTGAGGGAGGTGAGCCCCCAGTACCTTTTGCTACAAGAATAACTAACCCCTTGGCTAGGAGATTGAGTGAACCAATCAGCGTTCCAATTATAGCTGAGAACGGGGTTCCAATTTTGGTCACCTCATCACCTAGTGCATCTGTCTCCATGCCTCCTACTTCTTTAATTGAGGAGCATGCTAATAATGATCAGGCGGCTGAAGAATTAATTTGTAATAATCCTGTGGCCATGGCTGTAGAGGAGGTGCCTTGTTCTAAGGTTCCAACACCTGAGTTTTTGGAGTCTTCGGGTGTTTCTCCTTCTCTTCCTAGCTTTGAGATACCCCTCTATTGCCATGCATTGGCTTTATCATGTTGGAGGCCTCCACCCATATCTAGACCAAAGGATTCCTCCAATCCATTTTACCAGGAAGGTCCATCTCTCATTGAGGTTCTACCTGCATAACTCTTCATTCTATAGTTATGTTCTTTACTGTCATCGTTCCTAACTAACCGTTTCATTTTGCTTGACAGTCATAAGAATTGATTCATCTGATTGTGGATGGATTATATCAGTAAGATGCTAAAATCTCTCACCATTGCAGACGTATGCCGATCCTACCATACTCATGGAAATAGAGATCTGAGTAGATGTTGCCATTATCGAGGCTTAATAAAGTCGAGATTGAGCTGCTTTCCTTGATCAAGAGCTATCCAAGTCTTAAACAAAATCCAAAGAGCTCTCAAATAAAAGATCTATAACTCTAGATTGAATCACTTCACTCGAGGACAAGTTTCAGGAGGTTGAGTAGTAATTTTTCGATCTTCAAAGTAAGTGCACTCAACCCAAAGGAGAGTTGGGGACTCATCTCCGTTCAAAAGAGGTTGGTCTTACACTAGATGACACAATTCAGGACGAATTTCATCACTGTAGATGGATCGTATCCCTGGTTGCTCCTAACTTTCCTCTTGGCTTCCTCAATCCAAGACATGTTGGAACCCTTCACTGTTCTGATTTGATTGATTTATCAGAGACAGGTGGAGAGCCATTGCCTTGATCAGCGGGGGCTCCCGACTTGGCATAGTCATTTTGTTGGACTATAGGCATTAGGTAGCATATTATAATCTCCTGATGTATACTTGTTGTATATATTAATTCTTTAATAAATCAATTAGATTATTTATATCTTTGTCACTGATGTCTTTTTATTTATGTTGAATCTTTTTACTCAATATTTATTTTATTTACTGACTAAGCATTATCTATTTTTGCTGAGTTTGATTGATCATATTTGTCCAATTGTACTCATTCATGTGAGCATTGGGAAAGACTCTTTATGGCCAACTAAGTTTAGTTGCCATAGTCACCAAGCTTTGACAGAGCCTAAACCATCATCTGTACTAAGTTGATGGTTCTTGTTCTTGTAAAAGGAAGTTGTTGCACTTATGTGTTGGGTTCTAATCCATCGACCGTTGTTGACTGATGGTACTCTTTTTCGTGGGAAGAAGTCATCATATACATACTGAAAAACCCTTTAAGGTTTTATTTTACTTTGTCCACTTTAGGAAGGGTTTGACTTTTGTCTTCCAACCTCGAGCCATTGTCTTTGCCCTTGTTTGGGTCACTCGATTGTCTAGATTGAGGTTTAACATTTGACCTCCTTTGGGCCAATTGTTTATTTGGACCGAGGTCTTGATCGTGCTTTGGCAGGTCGATTCATGTGTGAGGATTTTCACCCAACATAGGGGCAATCTGGGACTTTGAATTTATATAATCACATACAAGCATTCACATGAATAATAAAATAAAAAAATAATTATTTTATTAATCGAAATATGATTACATCATACATGCATTTCGTATGTCATGTACTAGATTTACCTATGCTTGGTTAAGGTTTACAGATAGAATTTTTTGAGATAGACGACATTTCATATTCTCGAGACCAGTTTTCATTCCAGGTGTATAGTTTGTATGCACCGTTTTAAAGAATTGTTAAGATTGGGAATGGCCCATTCCAATTTAGCGACAACTTATTCTTGTTAGTGGTTTTTCATGTTACCTTTATACTCTGTAGAAATAGGTTTTGTTAGAGTTATATTTTTAATTGGCATATTCCATGACCTTATGTATTAATGTATCGGTCCTTTCCGCCCTCCAGTCGCTCGAGCCCGTCCAAAGCCTTCGCGCCCTCTGTGCGCTCGCTACCCGCTTGAGCCCAACAACCAGAATGGTCCCCACTTGCCATGCGCTCGCTAGAGTACCACATCGGATGGAGAGGAAAACGAAGCGTGCCATTATAAGGGTGTGGAGACCTTTCCCTTCTGGACGCGTTTTGGGGGCGGTAGAGGCCGTCTGTCAGGAACAAAACTGTGCGCCTGTGTGGCAAAGCGGACAATATTCACAAGCGCGTTAGGGTTTAGGGGTTAGGGGTTAGGGGTTAGGGTTTAGGGTTGAGGGTATAGGGTTTGGGTTAGGGTTGAGGGTTGAGGGTT
>JAODPA010067734.1:0-10468 GCA_025585075.1 Nepenthes mirabilis | reverse complement strand
AAATTATAATTTATATGATTTACTGTGTGAAAATCTTCTAATAACTCGTAGTATGAGTGGCTGTTTTGGAATAATTTCATCGTTATGAATGATTAAATGTTGCAAACGTACGGTATAATATTATTTCAATGATGTTATGTTACGATAGCTTTGCGTAATCATTTTCTTCTTCACCTTTGGGTCAACATGAAGCTAAGGTTCGCGTGACGAGATTAGAGACGTCAAACGTTCACGAAAAGCTTACGTGTCGGCCTCATACTGGCTGCCCACCGGATCACAAATATTTCTTAGCCTTCCATTTCATCACTCTCTTTCTCTTCCCTGTTTCTCTCGCTCTCTCCGGCCTTCGAAACAGTAAAGCTTGCAGTTTCTTCACATTTTCTCTACCATGCCGAGTTCCTTGACTAATTGAGGCTAGTTCACCGGCAGTTACTCTCTCTCCTTATTCCTTTCTGTCTCTGCTAAGTCATCGTGTGCCTCTGATGGCGTCCGTAACTTCCGTGTCATTCTCAGCTTTAGCTCAGTCATTCGAGAGAAAGGTGTGCGTTTCGTCGACACGCGATTTAGCTTCTGCTTTCGCTGGCCTTCGTTTGCGGTCTACTAATACTTTTTACTGCGATTACGCGTTTGCTGTTCGAACTCCGAATTCGAGGTCTCGAATGGTCGTTCAGTGCATGTCTATTGCCGGAGGTACTCCTATTTCTCTTTTTAATTTTCATCTACCATAGAAAATTGCCCGAAATATGACGTAACTAATCTCGATTAGCTAGTTATTCTTTCTCAAGTTTTATTGAGGAGAATCACTTGATTTCAATTTTGCCTGTCTTGTAATTTTATGAGAATACATAGTTTAGGTAACTTCATTGGAATGCCTTGGAGTATAGATAGGCTCTGAATTAAATTTTTTCTTTCGAAAGAGACATGGAGAGAGAAAACTGCGGTCTGATCGACTTCGTCCGGGCTAGGATGTTGCGTTTTTACTTTTATGGTATTGGACATCTGAATTAGAGAATTACGGCAGCACTCGGTGGTATTTAGAAATCGAAGTCCAACTCCATAAGAAAAGGAAGGCTCGGTGCCAGAAGCTTTCCAAAATATAGACTTTAGAAAGGTTATATTTACCGATCTTTAATGGTAAATCTTTAATCATACATTATAGAGACACTATTTTCATATTCTGAAACCCTGACCTCCGGGCCTCAGTGGTGCAACTTTACCTGTGCGTTGCTGCATGTCTTTAGTTGTGGTCCTTAAGAAGGAAAATATAAAATGCCAATGTTGATTCAATTAGACTGGTAATGCTTTCCATCTTGCGTTGTACGGTAATGTAAGTCTAGTATTTTTGCAACGTCGGCATAATGACAGAGAATATTGGTGCTGTCATCATGACATCTGTGGTTTCTTGTCTAGCAGCATTTGCACAGGTTACACAATTATCTGATGAAAACTATGAATGTTGGTGTTGGCCAAGCCTTTATCTAAGCCATTTAGCAGCAAGTTAGAAACTTACGAATCAACTGCTATTGAACATGTATAAAAATGTACCATTCCTCCTGATTGTCTGGCAATATCTTGTGTCAAGCGGGTTGATATTTGCTGTAGAGTGGTGTTTCAACGCCATTTATATCCAATGTTCAGTAGCTTTTGCTTCCTCATATAGAACCCTTGCTGGAGAGCTACTTAAAGACGCCTTTTTATTACAACCATGCTGATAGCGTAGTGTTCCATAAGATGATAGATCTGGGGATCTTTCCACTGGAAGGACCAAGTAATTTTTTCTTGGGAGGAGGGGGGTTGCTTTGCTTACAAATCCTCTTAAATAACTTATCTCTGTATTTGTTTTAAAATGTGAATGGTGAGTGGGATATCAATCCTCTGATTCCCTCCAATTCCAATGGTTGTTTATATTTTTATGGAATCCACATATGGTTCCATGAGATGATAGATCTAGGGATCTTTCCACTGGAAGGACCAAATATTTCTTTTTTGGGAGGAGGGGGGCTTACTTTGCTTACAAGGCCTCTTTAATAACTTATCTTTGCATTTGTTTTAAAATGTGAATGGTGAGTGGGATGTCAATCCTCTGATTCCCTTCAATTCCAATGTGTTAATTGTCTTGTATATTGGCATATTCTATGACCGTATGGGAGCGTTCGATATCTGCAATATCTTTCTTGCCTGGTAGAGCTTCATCAGTTTCATACCTGAAAGGTCGTACGCGTCACATTCTCAGTGTTCCCGCCTCCCAATCCTCCATTCCACTCCTCCCCGGGAATGACGCCTGATGGACGCTCGAGGCGTAGGCGCATTTTCAAGAATCGGAGCGCTCATCGAGTGCCCGAGGCGCCACTTAGGCACGCTTTCCAGAATCAGAGCACTCGATGAGCACCCAAGGCGCTACTTAAGCGCAGAGCACTCGATGAGCACCCAAGGCGCTACTTAAGCGCATTTTCCAGAACTGGAGTGCGCGATGAGCGCCCAATCCGCGCTCAAGTGCCAGGGCACGAAATTCCCGAACCCTATGCTGCGCCCACCACGTGCTCAAGCAGCGCGACCATTTTGTTCCTAACGGCTCTTTTATTTTTCAAACCATTTGGGCCCCTTTATATTCATGAGCTTTTGCTTTGCATCTCTAGGGTTTTTAAAAAAAGAAAATTGAGACACAAAAAGGCTAATTTCATTACCTTAAGCAAAGATTTTGTGCCCACTGAAGAAAGTTTCACCGCTTATATGTGCTAGCTTGCCAAAGCATTCTCTTTCACTTACTATTCGACTACACTTTCTTCCTTGCCTGCAAATCCCTCGTGAGTGACATGGGAGGCGTGGAAATTGAGCTCTAGCGGTTCGTGTGGGAAGTTTGACGTGAAGATCGGAGGTGTCCAGTTTCGTTACTGTGTGCAAATCCAAGGAGTTCCTTAGTAGAGATCACGAGATGGAAGTAAATTAGCTAAGTTAGCGGGTCGTTATCATCCGGTCTGTAAGTTGATTTTCATAATGCATATCTTTCCTAACTGTTGCAACTCGGAGGATTTTTTTCGATAGCTACGGTTATCGAGTTTTTTCTTCGTCACTAAAAATTGTCCCTTTTTTATTATTTATTATTGCTTTAATTTTTATGCTACGGAATATTCATATCATTTAGATCTAAATATTCTTTATATGTATTGAATAGTTATATTTGTACTGCTTCTGAAAAATTATCAATGGGTCGAAACTTTTGTGTGTTTTGAGACGTATAGTTCCTTTCACAATGGTTGTTTATATTTTTATGGAATCCATATATGGTTCCATAAGATGATAGATCTAGGGATCTTTCCGCTGTAAGGACCAAATAATTTCCTTTTTTGGAGGAGGGGAGCTTACTTTGCTTACAAGGCCTCTTAAGTAACTCATCTTTGCATTTGTTTTGAAATGTGAATGGTGAGTGGGATATCAATCCTCTGATTCCCTCCAATTCCAATGTTTGTTTCTATTTTTATGGAATCCATATATGAGGTCTCTCAATCAAGCTTCTGATACCAATGCATTGGAAATGGCATTTTCATTCTTCCATTCCTACTTAGAACAAGCCAACAGAACTTATACAATAATATATCTGATACTATCTTTTTATAGAATTCTCTTTAGACTTTGCACTGAGGGAGGGTGCATAGCCTTCCCATCCACCGTGTCTATTTGTCCATATATCACTGCTTTGTGATTGATGGTCTCCATTGAGTAACTACGGGTTCAGTGGACATGTCTTCTCTGCAGATCCTCATAATGAACTTTCATTAACCTGTTCCACTGCCTGACAAATTTCCCCACGGTACTTTCTTCAGAGGTCATTGATAGCTATGTAATTCTATTAATTTGTTTTATTTATATATTGGTTTATTGTGCAATAATCATGCTGGTCTAGATGGAGTGTATCAAACAACGATTTTCAACTGCCTAACGCTTGACTATTTTCTTTCTCTGTTATTGTTTTCCTGTTTCTTGGTAACAATTTTGTCAAAAAACTGTTTATTTGGTTGTCTTGTGTTCTGTTTAACTTTCAGATGTCCCGACTGTGTCTGAGACGAAGTTAAATTTTCTCAAGGCTTATATGCAACCAATTCCTGGTATATACAACAATGTGCTGCAGGAATTGATTGTTCAGCAGCATCTGATAAGATACAAAAGGAATTATAGATATGATCCTGTGTTTGCTCTTGGTTTTGTTACGGTGTATGATCAACTGATGGAGGGGTACCCTAATGATGAGGATCGAAATACTATCTTTGAGGCATATATTAAGGCACTAAAGGAGGATCCAGAACAGTACAGGTCTGTAGTTTTCCCTTGTTTAGTTTCTTGAAAATATTCCTTTTTTGGCACCAAATAACAATAAAAATGATGGGGAGATAATAAAGCAAGTTAAAAAATTATAATGATCTGTTCTCTTTACATTATTCTCTTGTGCTATTTATTTAAAATATATTTAGCCTTTTGTCTGTCTGTGGGAAAGGGAGGGACCTTTTGAATTTTCTTGCATTTGTTTGGGAGTTTAAAAGTTGATGGGAAGATAAGAGAAAAGCTTTCAGAGAAGGTACGTAAATAGGAGTGAACTCTTTAAAAGGTTTCAGGATTAATGGGAAGACAAAATGGGCTTGACGGGGACGCTCTTCTCCTTTTAAAAGTAAAGAAAATGGGAAACATCAAAGCATAGAAAAAAGGAAAAGTAAAAAAAACCCAACAAACAAGCTTAACCATAAAACAAAACAAAAACAACTTATAAACAAGGTAAAGCCCAACGATTCTGCCCTGGCTATCTCCTCCCAGATGAGTGCTGAAACTCTATGTTTGCACTTTCTGGAAACCATGAGCCAAGGCCTGATCAACAAGCTGCTGTTTATTGAGTTGTGCTTTCTCTGTTATTTCTGGCCTCCATTTGTATCCAATGCTACAAATTCTTACACTGTTGTAGAAAAATGCATTGTGTTAACCTGGGTTTTTTTGCTAGAAAATATTTGTCATAGAGATTTAGCTTTTGTGATTTATGTAATTGACAAATAAATGAATAGGATGCTTTCCCGATTGCCTAAATTTGTCTATTCTTGGTCATCTCTTCAATGAAATTGCTTCCTTGATAAAAAGCAATAAAAGAAAGGATCTTAATACTAATCACCTTGTTGGTGACGTGATATTTCTTCTCTTGGCATAATCAGGAGCCTTTTATTCACTTTCAAACTAATTCTATTTATCTACAGCTGAAATAGATATTAATAACATCTAGGTAGTGCATGAAGGTCAAACTGAGTATTTTTGGCCTTTGTGTTACATGTTAAAGAACATCTCAGATACAGTGATGGTAAAATCTTGTGTTCATTAGAAAAGATGCACTGAGATTGGAGGATTGGGCCCGTGCTCAGACAGGCGATTCTTTAGTGGAGTTTTCATCAAGAGATGGAGAAATTGAGGAAATTTTGAAAGGCATTGCAGAGAGAGCTGGTGGTAAGAGTTTTAGCTATAGTCGGTTTTTCGCAGTTGGCCTGTTTCGTCTTCTTGAGTTGGCAAATGCAACTGAACCCACTGTCTTAGAAAAGGTTGGTTGGATCTTTATACTTGTTTGTTATTTTATCGCAATTTGTGAATCATCTAGACATGCAAATCCAATGTACTTGAAAGATGAGGGATCTGTCTTTTTAACTGGGCAATGTATGGTGTTGTATCAAATTGCTTTGCAATTGCATCACCTTTATGTGATCAGTTTAGTATGGATAATGTTTTCTCTGAGATTTAGATAAATTGTGTATGGATGTAGGATCCCCCCCCCCCCCCCCCAAAAAAAAAAAAAGAGAATTATGCTAGGCACTTAAAGGGTCCCACAGGTTTAGACCTCAGAGTTTTAAATCTTAGGCTGAATGCTGGTTGATGCTCTCTTTGTTATTCTTTTAACTTGTCAATAAATGGATTGCGCTTCCCATAGGGGAATCTCTTTTGATTTTTTAGCACGATGTAGAGAAAAGCTATTGTGTACTTCCTGAGACCTGGACATTTGTGAAAAAGCAGTTTCGGTGCTTACGTGTTTCGACCCCGTTATAAGTATAGCGGAAGCAATAAAATAAATTNTTGCCAATCACGAACGGATCTCCTTCTTCACGAACCAACGTCTCCAACGCAGGTAGAAGGATGGAAGTTTGAATAGAAAAAGTAAAAGAAGAAATGGTGAGAAAACTCTTTAGATCTTGAAGCTCAAAGAATGTCTTTTGGTTTTCTCAAGAGAAGCTAAATCAATTGAAGCATGTAAAGCTTTCTTCTCAAATGGGGGTTCAAAATAATCTCTCTAGAATGTTTATGGCGTCCATCGGGTTTCAAAAACATAAGCCAATATTTATAGAGGAGCCAAAAATCGCGTTTGAAATTCTGCCCGTTGGGCCACCGCTCGAGCGGGGCTCAAGCGCGCGGCGAGCGACCGTAGGGTTTCGTGGGAAAACCTGCGGGCGCTCGAGCCGGGATCTAGCGCGCAGTGAGCGGCCCCCATTCTGGGATTTCGGCTCGAGCGGCCAGCGAGCATGCATCAAGCGGCCCCCATTCTGGTTTATGAGCTCGAGCCGCTATCGGGTACCAGGCGAGCGGGCGGCCATTGGAAGGGCTCGAGCGTGTGGAGGGCGGACCGAACAAACTTTAACCCGACAACCCACAACCCGACGTCAATATAATAATACATATGGTCACGGAATATGCCAATAAGATAAAAGTCTCTAACAATTTGTTTTTCGGAGATGCAGATTCTAAAATTCTTGACATTTTTGTTGAGTCTCTTGAAACCTTGTTCTTTGTTTTTCCCTTTTCACAACTCAGATCGTTGCTGCATTAGAGTCAATGTGTTTTTCATATTTTATTGAGAACTAAAGCTTATAAGTACCATATATTCATGCTTGTTAGGGCCACAAATCTTAGTCCAAGCATAAAAGCTAGTTCCCAGGAGGAAGCAATGGACGGCTGCTGGAATGTGAATACAAATCTACAATCTATTAGAGGGGTTAGGGCACCAACCCACTACAAAGTGACCAGTTAATTTGGCTCTATTCTAATAAAAAAATTTTCCATGAGCTACCCTTTCTTAAACCTTTATAGGGATATTAGGAAAAGGAAGCTCAGGTAATTAAAGGGTAAAAGAATATAGAGACAAGAAGATTAAATTAGATTAAAATTATAAGGAAGGAGGGTAAAAAAAAAAAAGAAACAAACGTAAAAAGGTTTGAACTTGATTCTTGCAGTTATTATGGGCACTGTATCAACTCTAAAAATGGAGCAGAGATTCAGCTAGTAAACTAAACACATTACATGAGAAGTTTAGGTAAGTGCCTTGTTTGTTTTTGTTGGGATTTCCCGGGAACAAAAGCATGCACATGATCAACACAGTAGAAATGAGCCCCAAATCCCTGTCAATCATTAGCCTCCAAACACTATGGGAGTACTAGGAATTATATCATACAACCAAGTATACACAAATTGTATGATAATATTTAACGTAAAAATTTCATCTCAATAAAGAAAAAAATCACGGAATAAATTTCGAACAAATTCACGATAATAGTATCTAGTTACAAATATAATCTTCCCCTAGAAATTCATTCACTATAACTCGAGTGAATAATGGTAGAACTCAAGCCCCAACACAACTTACAACCTATTCTTCTTTTCTCCCCCAACACAACTTACAATGTACAAAAGAAAAATACGCTGAGAAAATAAACAATCAAAGTGAAAATACGTCTTAGAAACGAATTAAAGTAACATATCGAAGCGCAATGAAAAATGAAACTTGAATTCGACATCAACTAAATACCAAAATCCTTCCACCTCTTTCTTTTCTCCCCTGACTATCTTCGTGCAGCGTCCTTGTAGTAAAAATAGTCTCAGATTTGACCTAAAAATTGCACAGGATTTTTATACCTGAAATTGGCATTTGAACACCGAAATGTAAAAATTGAATTGGCACTCGAGCATCTTTTGGTTGCACATCAAGTGCGCCCATTCTATCCTAAATGCACTCATGCGTTTCTCGTGTGCCTATCAGGCATAGTTGTTTCCAATTCATCGGAAATGACTTTGGCTTAAACGCATATTGTGCAAGTCTCTAGTAAAATCCATCACCCAAGCGACCTTGACATGAACATCGAGTAACCCTCACACATATATCGTACCGCCCTTGCCTAACACCTCCACTCGTGCGTGCCCCACTGAATATCGCATGTCCTTCTAAAGATCTATTTATTAAACATGGAATTCATAAGGAAGTGATTTAAAACCCAACAGTTTCATCCTGCTCGTATGGGTAACTTGCAAGGCCATGACCTCTTCTCTTTATATCTGTGTTGTGAACATTGGAATGCGTATGTGATCAGCATTAGCCGAGTGTGACAAGGACATTGCTCAATGTAGTTTCTTAAATTTAAGAAAATGTATCAAGTCTGTATTGGACATGATAAAAGGAATATGAAAAATCATCAGCATTAAGCAATGTAGTGTCAGGTGTTAATGGTAAATATGATTTGTATCTTCTTGCCATGTGTCCCATGCCTAATAGTGTGTGACATAGTAATCTTTTTTAAGATGAAATATCCTGGGAATTTTATTTAAATTTATATCACCATAGTATGCTAAGAAAAGAACTACAGCTTTTTACTTCTCCTTATTATGCTTTGTCCTTTCTCACTAGCTTAATATTAATAAAAAATAATAATGAAAGATCTACAATGCTTATCCTTTGTTATTTTTCCTCTTTCTTACTCACTTTTCCCTCTCAATAGATAAACTGCAGCACTGGTCGTTTTTCGCATAGTCATACTTGAAGATCAAGAGAGACAAAATAAATGTTTCACGTTACTCACATTGCCTGCTGTTCAGCTCTGTGCAGCTTTGAATGTAAACAAAAGAAGTGTAGATCGGGACCTTGACGTATACCGGAACCTGCTGTCCAAACTCGTACAAGCCAAGGAGCTTTTGAGAGAATATGTGGATAGGTAAAAATAATGTCTCCATTGTATCAATCTTGGTAGCTAAATATTGTGATTTTCCGTGATAAAATTTGACCAAATATCGTGCTTTTGTAGGGAGAAGAAGAAAAGAGAAGAGAGAGCTGGATCTCAGAAGGCCAATGAGACGGTAAAGAAATGCCTCGGACAATACGAGTACATAGGCCGATGACGCGGCAAGATAACATCTCCCATCCGCCATACAACCTTTCAGTATGTCCATTCTCCATCTCTAATTCAAGTTAGAGCGGAGCAGGGCATCCCGAGTAATACATCCTGAACCGTATCATCTTTTTAGCTTCAAGTTAACATCTCCTGTCGTTTTAATTGTATTTGTTTATTCTTTTTGTTTCAGAAACCAATTTCCTTTCCCGTAGTTTATGAACCTTCTTGATATCTGAATTGATGCATGCAGATCTCTCTCTCCTGTTGAAATCGGCGGATGCATTTCTTGTATAACTCACCTGGCACGTCAAGTTTTAGAGGATGTAAGTTTAGGAATCCGTTTTGTCGATAAAAATATATTTTATCATAAATATAAATAAAAATATTAGCCGATGTGTATCTGTTGCATTCTGGTTCCACGGGTCCGAGAGATGCAGAGGCTGGCGAGGTCTCAGCCGGATCTCTCAAAAGCTCGTTGGTAAATGGGGATCCGGTGGCTGGGAACCGCGAGGTCCAGCCGGACTGTGGTCTCCAGGCAACACGAGTGTTGGATGCTGGGGGTCGTTAGAGAAAGATCGAGATCGGATTTTATGTGGAAAACCTCCTCGTAAATGGGGAGGAAAAAACCACGAGGCTCTGGGCCTGTTTGAAAGCTTCACTATGTGGGTTGAGACTTTTACAGAGTACAATTGTGAGGGTTAATCCCTTCCTTGTCTCTCGTTTAGTGTTTCTTGCGCTTATTAGAGGGGCTCTCCCTTACTCTTGCTGGGGAGTGTAACTTGAACAATCAAGAGGAAATCTTCTTTCGGGTGCCAGCTCTGAGAGAGAAAGCCCGTCCTCTGGAAAGGAGTCTTTGCTGAGTATTTATAGTGGAAAGCGGGCAGTTGGGGAGTAGACACGTGGCGTCCATCCGGCGGTTGAGGAGTTGGTCCACCCACTTTCTGAAAAGCTGCTGATGTTGCGTGGAGTGGCATGCGGATATGGATATCAGCATCTGAGCGTGTTAGGTGTATAGGATCTGGATATCAGCCTTGATTTGACCAGGCGTGCCCTATTGAGACGGCGACTGGCAGTAGTTGCAAGCTTTCTTGGAAACCGGCGAAGTAGGCTAGCTGGCATTCCCGGCTATGAACGGTCGGTTCTCGTCCAGTCTTGATGTTCCTCGTGAGCTTGTGGACACGTGAGATGAAGCGGCCCTTGGGGGCCTTCTGGGGAAAAGTCCGGGCGCTTCTCCCTGGCCGCTCGGACATTTCTGAGACTTTGCGGGATTTCTTGGGTTCTCGGTCCTTGGGCCATCT
>JAODPA010067733.1:0-10467 GCA_025585075.1 Nepenthes mirabilis | reverse complement strand
CGCTTAGGAATCCGAAGGCTCCCTAATCCGTACGACAACCTTGGGCCCGGGACGCAACACAGACAATGCTCACGTCCGATCCCATGGAGAGCTTCACCCAATTAGATATACCAAATATACAGGTATGTATACAATACACACGCCTTCCTCTGCAAGACTTTTGAAACCAACCACCTTACTTCCTTTAGGCCCATCACCAGTCTACCCTCCATCAGATTTGGATCTTTCGATTACACAATATAAAGGTACTTGACATTGTACAACTTCACATCCTATTTCCAATGTTGTTTCCTATAATTCCTTGTCACCCATTTTTCTTTGTTTATTGTTTCTTTGTCTTTTGTCTCTATAACCAAATCTGTTGGTCACAACCTTACTCATTCGGGGAGACAACTGCTATGTTAGATGAAATGTCTATTTTCCACTCCAATGGTACATGGGAATTTAGTTTCTCCTTCTTCTGACAAGTCCACCATAAGTTGAAAGTGGATCTACATAGGTGTGAAGCTTTCTCCTAATGGAACTGTTAATTGCCTTAAGGCTTGCTTGGCAGCTGAAGGATCTATCAAAGTTTATGGGCTTGATTATGGTAATACTTTTTATTCGGTTGCTAAGATGTCTTCTATTCGTATCTGTTTTGGCATGTGTTGCTACGTACTGCTGGCATTAGCACCAATTGGACAAAAAAACTGCCTTTTTGAATGGTGAATAGCACGAGGAAGTTTATATAAAGCAACTATATGGGTTTGTTTCTCAGGGAAAGTCTAACAAGGTTTGTCTCATTAAAAAGTTTTCGTATGGCTTAAAGCCATCTCCTTGGTGATGCTTAGGTAGTTTAGAATGTCTATTTTACAAATTGGATTGAATATAGTGTGGTGTTGAGCATCCGTTTTTTTCGACATTCATCGATGGGAAAACTTCTGCGACATATTGTCATGTGAACAAGATAATTAGCACTAAAGATGATGCGGAAGATATGAGAGAGTTAAAATGATTTTTGCATCAACAATTTCAACTATGTACTTCCTAAGGATCATTGAGGTACTTCCTAAGGATTAAAGTTGCAAGATCAAAACAAGAGGTATTTATTGATTAACCAAGTATACAGTTGACATATTGAGTGAAGTAGGTATGCTAGACTTTCAACTATGCAACTCACTGATAGAACCCTATATCAAATTGCTACCTGATGAAAGGGAGCTTGATACTAGATCCAAAATGATTAGGAAATTGGTTGGCAAGATTAACTCTCTCATAGTGACTCAGTTCAGATATTTCTTTGACAATAAGTGTTGAGAGTTAGTTCTTAAGCAATCTACAGGAAAGCCATTTGGGTGTTGTCGTGCATATTCTTTGATACATCATAGGAGCTCCAGGCAAATGGTTACTCTATGGGAATAAAGGATATTACAGGTTATTAAGATGTCGAACGGGCAAGATTTTTAGTTGACCGTCTTTCTACATCTAAGTAGTATTCATATGTGGAATTTTAATATTCACGAAATGTAAAAAACAGCATGTGCTATTATGCTTTAGTGTAGAATCAAAGTACTGTTCCACGGACCAACTACATGTGAGTTGATATGGATACAAGGAGTATCATGGAGCTTAGAGTGGACTATTCTTCGCAAATGAAATCAATATGTGATAATTAAATTGCCTTATTCGTTACCTCAAACCTTGTATTTCATGAGCGAACTAAATATATTGAGATTGATTATCATTTTATACAAGAGAAACTATTGACAAATGAGATATTCACTTTATATATTATTTCAAGCTATCAATTTGTCAACTTATTTAGAAAGTCCTTATTGGACGGTCTTAGAGTTGAATATATTTATAACAAGCTTGACAAATGATATATGTACCAACTTGAGGGAAAGTATTATTAGGGTAAAGCACAATATTGTAATTATACCTATAAAATGCTATAAATATTGGTGTTTGGTGCTCGTTGAATACTAAGCCTTTTCTCTGTTTCTATCCCTTCTCTATATTCAACATATGAAAAACCAAATTAAAATCAATTTAAAGTAATTGAACCACAACAAATACTGTCAGCACTATCTGGAATATTGAACCACAAGCTGATTTTATAGTCATGCACTGCTGCCTTTTTTTACCAATATCTTCACCACCAGAACCCCATCCCCCACCCAAATTAAAAGCTCCATCACGGATTGCTAATATAAAAGTTCAAGGGATCTTCAGAATACATTCACCCTTATCTCACAACCTCCTTCAATATTACCCAGCCACTCCCGAGTCATTGATTTGCAGTGACATTCACCATGAACAGCATAGCACCTCCATTGTGTACTCCTTCTCCAGTCATGTACTCCAACCTTACTTCAAACATTTGAAAAGATGAAATTGAGATTAACAAGCTCTGTCTGGAATAAGGACCCATCAGCATGATAGAAGCTTCAGCTTTTGGGGGTCTTGTTATTATTTTGTATTTTTTGGGCAAATAATTTGAAGCTCTTGTTGCACCTTGACCTCTGGGTCAAAGGTGGACTCAAATCTAATTACATCATTAGATCTCTCTCTCTCTCTCTCTCACACACACACACACAGAGAGAGAGAGAGAGAAGGCCCTGCAATTTCAAAACCATTCACCACCTACTCCACAGCAAGAGAGAGAGAGAGAGAAGGTCCTGCAATTTCAAAACCATTCACCACCTCCTCCAGTTGATATTCCAGAAATGCTGATCTGAACAAACTGGCAGCGTAAACACCATGTCCTTAACTGCTGTCTCAACATCCCATCTATCATGATATTCAACTTGCAACAGAATCCTCTCCAACACATACTGCTTTTTCCAATGAATTTCTCTTCTCAATCTCCACACTTGCAAGATGCAGTCCAGGATCATAAGCTGTAGCCAGTTATTAGATCCACCGACAAGAAATTTGAGCTTTTGGACAGTTTTTGTGGAACTCAACCTCCAGGTCAGCATCAACAGTCATAAAAGCAGGTAAATTGTCATGATGCAGTAGCATCAGTATTGTATTAGTATTAGTCAAAATATAGTAGTTCTATATCAGGAAGACACACTGCTTCGGTGCCAATATGCTACTGTTGGAATCTGGTTTAAGCTGATTTAGCTGATATGCTGCTGCCCAAACTGTTGCTGTTGCTCAAGGCTGCAAGTAGGTTGCTTACTGATGTATGCCGTATGGTAAATGACAAAACTAATAACAGAAGAAGCAGTCCAGAAAGATATGGCTGTCATCAGTTAAATGCTAATCAGTTGCTGTAAATTGATTGCTAATTGTTACTAGTTTGTTATTTCTGTTTCAGATTCTGTTGGTCTGTTGAACTACTCTTGATTTGTATAAATAGAGTAGCCAATGTACATGAATGTATGAATTGAAATTTAATGAAAACTGATAAAGTTTCAGTAGCATTAGCTTCTATTTCCCTGCCTTCCCAGTGCAGGCTGAGTTTCTTCCAACCCTGGAAGCAAGTTCCTCACTTTCCATCCTCATTTTTCTTGTTATTAAGTGGAAGGATTGTTCACTTCATAACACTTGATATCAGAAAAGGTTCAAATCCTCAAAAATTTTCTCGTTTTGCCTTTTTTTAACCTTCACAAACACAGCCCAGAAGTTCTGCAGCAAACAAATCTGCCCAGAAGTTTTTCCCTGCATAGATTCTGCAGCTTTTCCAGTCTATTCTACAGAAGTTTTGCCTCCGCCACAGTTGTATCCTCCATCAAACTGTAAGCCACCATCTGAGATCCTGAAATCTATTGCCATCTTGCACAGCCAGAATTACACTCAGAACCTGGATTCTGTTCTCTTCTGTTTGCAGTTCGATTCCAAGTCCATTGCAACCTTCTCATCTTTTATTAATCCATCACGCCTACAAGAAAGAAGAGCATAGAAGAACAATTGAAATTGTGGCAACAAGACACTCAAACTCCAAAAACAATTGCAAGAAGGTCTTGCTTAGCTGAGATATGAAACCTTGTCCATTATCGCTGAAAAAAACAGGGTTCAAGATACAAGATTAGCTGAAATTTAGCGACCATCAAGAACACTAATTATCAGCGAAATGGCACCTCAGGTTCTATCTCTAAAGGAAAATCGAGTTAATCTTCCCCTTCAACTTCCAAAGGCAGCAACCAGCCCCAATCTGTCCCAAAATGAGCAGCAACCTAAACCCTCTTTCAAACCTTTTCCTAAGCTTAATTTCCTTGCTTTCATGGAGACAACATAAAAAGTTGGTTGTGGAAGTGTTCTAAGTACTTCCAAATTTACAATATCAAAGAAAATAAGAAAATGCACTTCATTCCCATGTTTCTTGAAGGAAACACTGATATCTGGCTGGGTGTGCTATGCAACATGAAATTCTTGATTGGGTCATTTTCAAGGGCGATGTGCGTAAGGGGTTTAAGGATTAATCATTTACTAATGTCCTAGAAGAATTAATAACCTTCAACAACTTAATGGAGTGGAGGAATACAAAGAAAAATTTGAACTCAAGTCCATCATGTTAGGCTTGAATCCAAGTCTTAATGAAGCATCTATTGATCTCTAGCTTCTTAAATGGGTTAAAAGACAACTTAAGACCAATGGCAAAGCTCCTCAAATCCACAACCTTGTTGCATGGCGTCGAGCTTGCCATACTGCATGAACAATCAGTGGAGGCCTTGGCTAAAATCCATTTTTAGTCTATTGATTCTTCCTCCAATTCAATATTTCCAGCAAATTTTGTTAGCCATACAACCAAGAATTCCCAGCAACCCACTATGACCACTGAACAAAGAACCTTGGGTCTTTGACTCTTTGCTATAAATGCAACGGGTCATAGGTGCAAAGAAGCTTACCTACATTCCATGAATGAAGAACGTCGATTCTGAACAACCTTGTTTGGCAAGTTATCACCAATCAAGTTGATCCAAACCATCCTTGAGGACAAATATATACTCAGGCCAGTGTATTGTCATGTAGTAGCATTAAGATTGTATTAGTCATATTATAATTGTTCGATATCAGGAAGACAATCTGCTGCCGTGCCATTATGATGTTGTCCGAATCTGCTGCAAGTGGATCTTACCGATATGCTAGTGTCCAAAATGTTATTGTTGTCCAATGCTGCAAGTAGGCTGTTTCCTGATGGATGTCGTGTGATAAACAGACAAATTAATAACAGAAGAAGCAGTTCAGCAAGATAAGGCCGCAATCATTTAAATGCTAATCAGATGCTGGATTGCTGCAAACTGATTGCTAATTGTTACTAGTTTGTTATTTCTGTTTCTGATTCTGTTGGTCAGTTGAACTACACTTGGTTTGTGTAAAAAAGTAGCCAATGTATGAGAATGTATAAATTGAAATGTAATGAAAACTGAATAAGAACTCAGTAGCATTAAATTTTGTTTCCATCTTCCCAGCGCAGGCCAAGTTTCTTCCAATCTTGGGAGCAAGTTTCTCACTTTCCATCCTCTTTTCTCACATTAGTAAGTGGAAAATTGCCCACTACATGACATATATGTTGTAAGACTTCTCAATGTCTTAAATTATGTGCTGTGGCCAGGTAGAGAGAGTTAATGTTTGGAAGCAAAGGGACGAGGAGTGAATGTGGTAAGAGAAGAAAGAATGACATGCATTGAATTTCTCTCCTTGTTCCTTCTCTCCCTTCAAGGAAATATTATTTGGGAAATTCTCCGTCTCATAGGACTTGGAGCAAGAAAGGTAGAGAAAGTTTCATAGAAGAGGGTGTAACAGTGACCACTGTTGAAAATAGTTTGGAGACGTATGCACATTCATGTTTGTGTGTGTGTGCGCCCCTGTAAACTCTCTTCTACTTGAGTTCTACTCACTCTATAAATTCAATTGTGTTTTCAGTATTCTTTTAGTAAGAAATGAGCATTCACGCATTCTCCAAAGTTAAAGGAAACATGCTAGGCATAGATATTGATGAAGTTATCTAGCAGGATTCCTGAAATAATGCATACCAAAGGTGATTTTGTGCCAACAGCCCCAAAACTAAGGTAATTAAAACGAAAACTTGGTTTTCCTTTGAACTACACTTGAAATAGGAAACAGAATGTTAGAAAAGAAAATCTACCTGGCCACAATGAAATTCCAATAATCAACAGAACCAACAGATCCTTCCCAGTAATGTTATGCATTTTTGTTACCAAAGAATGATGTAATTGCTTTTTTTTTTTTTTAACATAAATAAAGATATTAATAATTGTCCCAATGCACACATAAGTTCCTCCTACTGACTTTCAAGAAGCCATTGAACTTCCAATTGCAGCATATGGCCGGGTCCACACTAAAGAAACATGTACTTATACTCAGGTCACAGAGATGTCGACACATATTACTCTACACAGGGGAGATGAAATCTGAAATTCAAAATTTATCAAAGATTTCAAACAAATATGAAAAACAAGAAAGCACTTTTAGATAAAGCTTGAAGGAATCTACATTTTATGCGTGGAGGAAATGAGTAAGCAACTTCTTTTATAAACAAGAAATTCTCATTATTACCGACTTGGTAGTCCAGGATACATGGTGCTCCCTCCACTTAGAACAATATGCTGGTAGAGCTGCAAACAAACTCAAATATTGAGTTAAAAGGCACAACTTGGAAAAACCCAGGATGTATAAGAAAGAATAGTAGAAGCACCAATGCAGCCCACATAAAAGGAGACAAAATAATTTCTGCCAAAATTTGAAAGAGGTCTTTTGTCTTTGTAAAGATCATGCTAGAGAATGAAACACTGTGATTCAAATATAGTATAACTTGGAACAATGTGATTCAAAATACAATACAATGGGGGGGATATGCATTGTAGAAACTCTGTAACTAACTCAAACGATGTCATCGTCTACTCATGCTTCCACTAATGAATAAATAGGCCATTTTAAAGATAAGGTTGTATGCCACAGAACTTTCAACTTAAAAATTTACCTTTGACTTCAAGCTAAAAGCTTTGAAAGGTTGGCCATAAACCAAAAAGAAATGGCCATTGGAATGTATCAAACTAATTGGATACAGGCAAGCTTGTCAATAATCAATCAGAACTATCAAAAGACCATGCTCTGGAATGTGTTTGGTTAAAACCCATGACATCATAGATGTAAAGCATGAATCTCAAAATATTATTTTAATAATAATTAGTTTAATTAAATTGATAGATTTTCAAGGTTAAGTGGGTTTTTGGGTCAAAAATTAAGTATTGGACTAAAGTATGTTAGGCCGAGTAGCGCTTAACGTGCGTATGAGCTATGCATATTATGTTTTATGAAGAATGTCTATACTTGACGTGCATTCGAGTGGCGTACATGCATGTTTAGACCGTAATATTGGCGTATAATGTGTGTCTAAAGGGCTCTTATGCACGACACAAATTATACCCCAACACCTGATTGGTATTCATGCGTTATTTTTTTATAAATAAACCTCTTGTCCGATTTCAGCTCATTTCTACTGGACTTTTGAGAGAAGAGAGAGAAAAAGAAGAAGGAAAGAGAGAGAGGGAGAGAGAGAGAGAGAAGGTGAAGAAGGAATTGAGGTGAAATCAAGTAATCATCAGAAAAAAAATCAAGTGAAGGCAAGTGCATTTGAACTCTTTATTTATTTGTTGTTATTCATTTCTAATTTCTTTGAGTATTTTTTGTTTCAAATGCTCATACATGTGTTATTTTCATACTTAAATTGTCATAATCTTTGCATGAATATAATCCTACACCTATTTCATGAAATTTCATAAAGTACATATCTTAAATTTAGACAAATAATATTTAAGCACTGAATTTCTATATTAATATTTTTGTATGTCTTCAAATTTCACATTTATGTTATTGCATGTCCTTAATTTCTACATAAATACTTTTGCATAAAAAATTCTACCTATTTATTCCTACATGTTTTCATTACGTAAGAAAATAATGGAACTTGTACAAAGTATGTTGATTTCCTACAATTTCTCCATAATTGTTCTGCATGTCTTTAATCTACACATTAAAGTTCTTACATGTCCATATTTCTTACTCCATTGTTTTTGTATGTCACGTATTTGAAGGAAAAAGTTAAAACAAAAAAACTCTAATTTAGCTTTGAAGTAAGAAATCAATTCTCCAACATGAGAAAGGTAAGTGTACATTTATATTTGTATAGAATTTTTAGTTTTGTTCATTTAAAAACCATTGTAAAAAATTGATAAAATATATTTAGACATATCCTAATATATTATTATCAAGTCAAAGGTTGACCTAATATCCATGGGTTATAAAAATGGCGTTTTACCCCGACTATAGAAAATAATATGTAGCTGACCTACACACGGAATATGAATAATAGTGTATGGTTTTTAACTATATGGAAACAATCATAACTCGAATTTCGATATTCATATTTTGTTAATGAGGTCATCACCGATCTTTGATCCATTTACATGTAAGCATAATTTTGGCATGATTTCGGTATTTGTATAGTTTTTAGCATATTTGACCATAATTATATGGTATTTGCATGTTTATTCAAAAATTGATGTTATTGACATTCTGAAATTTTTATCATGGCATTATCCTTAGCATGCTCATTAGGTATTTATCCACATATAAAAATATATATGTATTACTGACTGTTAGGTTATTCTTACATATATTTTTACTAACCTTTCAAATTGTAGGCTTAGTAACCTGTAGGAGCTTTGGATTTTGAGGAGAAGGCTTCAGAAGTTTTAATTTAGAATGTTTTATTGTAATTTAAGGGTTTAGAATTATAGCTTTTGGTTTTTAGATTACGGCATTTCGTTTATGTCTATATCCAGCCACCGATTGATGATGCCGATGCCGACGATGATGATGATGAAAATGTTTAAGTTTGATTTAGTAAATTTTGGAAGTTATAGATTGATACTCTGATTTTAATTTAGATACTTTTCCTTACTTGAAGTCAAGCAATAGTCAATATTCGAAGCCACTTTGACTTTGGGCCATGGATGTGATAGGAATCGTATCAAAGAAAGTTGTAAGGAAAGTATCTTATTTGATTTGGAAATTTAAATTGGTTAAATTGTCTTATGATAGGTTTGAAAATATCGACCAAAAGAAGTGGAGCAGGATCTAGCCAAGATGAGAGATATTTGGCCATAATGGCCAGAATGTTGGACGTAATGGATCGAATGACTCAACGGGAAGGCATGGAACTTGTGGCAAGGTGAAGAGGAAGAAATTCGGGGTGTAGTATGATGCCCTTTAATCTTTTTTTAAAGTTCTTCTTGAGTTTTTGGGAAATTTAGATCCAACCAAGGTAGAGATTTGGATCTATCAAATCGAGAAGGTATTCAAGGTAGCAAATTGCTATGAAAAAGAGAAAGTCAAGTTCACCACTTATAAGCTGGATAGAGAGGCAAACTATTGGTGGGCTATGAAGAAAATAATTTCGGGTACGGAGAACGAGAATATCTCTTAAAATGTGTTTATGGAAGCCTTTCAGCGAGCGTCTATGAGGTGGAGGATGGGTTTGCTTGCTTAAGGTAAAGGAATAGATCAATGGTAAAGTACAACGCTAAATTTACTAAATTGACTCGTTATTCTCCTCACATGATCACGGATGAGATGAAGAGAGCTAGAAATGTTCTGCAAGGTTTATGAGATTCGATTAGGCAGTAATTTGTGCCATTGCAATTGAGGATTTATGGTGAAGTGCTCAATCAAGCGTTGCCCTTTGAGTAGGAACAAGAGAGATCTAAATTTGTCAAGTCAAAAGTCATAGGAAATGATGGCCCCTCTAATGATCAAGGAATGAGAGATGATTGATGATAATTTGGCATTTGAAGAGATGAGATCAAAGTTACACAGCGAAAGTGTAATAAAACCATGCAGAAATCAAAATCTTGTTTGCTCATTAAGGCACATAAAATTTTGAGAATGAAATTTTTATAAGGAGGATACAAGTATAAGGTATGAATCTCAAAATATTATTTTAATGATTAATTTAATTAAATTAATGAATTTTCGTAATTAAGTGGAGTTTTGGTTAAAAAATTATCAAATTGAAGAAAGTTAAGCTAAATAGCGCCTGATGTGTGCCTGACTTATGCATAAGAGCATTTTAGGTAGTGCCTAAAGTGCTCTCAAGTGGCGTATTTGCGTGTTTAGACCATAATGTTGGCACCTGATACACACACGGGGGGTGCTTGTGTGCGGCACGGATTATGTCTCAATGTCTGATTCACACCTGATTGGCGCTCATGCACCAGTTTTTTATAAATAGACCCCTTGGCCAATTTCAACTCAATTCTGTAGAACTTTTGAGAGAGGAAAGAGAAAGAGAAGAGATAGAGAAGAGGGCAAGAGAGAGAAGGACAGAGAAAGAAGAAAGATTTTATATAAAATTAAGCAACATTTGGAAAAAATCAAGTGAAGACAAATGCAACCAAGCCCTTTATTCCTTTATTACTATTCATTTTTAATCTCTTTGAATATTTCTTATTT
>JAODPA010067732.1:0-10468 GCA_025585075.1 Nepenthes mirabilis | reverse complement strand
GGTTTAAAATTGTAATCAAAACCTAAATTTTTTATCTCTATTTATAATATTGATATATAAATTTTAGTTCGATTAAAGCCGCTGCGCAAAAGCGTAGCCCGAGGCGGCGATTCCCCCCCGGCCAACCATCACGGCCCAGGCATCTACCAACCCACCGCCTTCCGTCTGCTGTTTTCTCTCTCCACCGATTTTCTCTATTTCTCACTCCTTACCTGCGGAAATTGACCCCTGGGGCATTGGTCAACTATCTTATGCCCATAGCGCGTTGAACTGAGAGGGTGTCTACTTTCCGTCGCCGTTCGCCAGCCTTCGTGTCTCTCTCGTTTAGATTCCAGGTATATGATAAGCCTGTTTTTTCTCCGACAAGTTTGATGTACAGTCTTCCTTGCAATTTCAGAGCATGTCTTCCTATGTCTATTAGAAGCCGATGTATTGCAAAATGCTTGAATACTGAGTGAAAATAAAATAAAGCTGTGAAACACCTTGTTTCTTGAATGAATTAAGCTTTTTTTCTATTCCCCCTTTGTAAGTATTGTAATTATACTCTAATTTTTGAAGGGAATTCTCTGGGAGAATATTGGTTTATTTGGCATTTGATAATCTCAAGAACTATTTGATGAACATTTGAGAAAAAAAGGTTAAAACGAGTAAGAGATGTTTGGTTTTCTGTAGTATAAGTACTGCTAGTGTTGAAAATTAGTGTAAAGAGCTTCATAAGAGGCACGTATTGGACAGGGAGATGGAGCAAATCTCTAAATTTAAGTTATTGTTAAGAGTTTGGAAAAACAAGTTCTATGGATCAGAACCCTTTAGAAAGCAGGCTGAAATAAATAAGGCCTGGATATAGAGATGTGCATTTTTCCTAGTAAATCTCATTGTTGGAATCTAAGTTGCCATATTGGAGGCATTACTGTGTATTGTGAAGCAAAACAAGCCACAGAATGTCATTTCGAGGACTGAAATACTCTTTTCCGTGTTCCACAGGCATGCATCCTCAGCCTACACTTGATCATTTGTTGCAGTAGTTCCTCTATCATCTAGCTTTCAAGCATTCGGTGATTAGGATTTCCATTTGACACATAATTCCAAAAAAAAAAAAAAAAAAAAAAAAAAACCTGCCTTTTGACTTAAACCATGAATGAGTCGTTAGTATTTAGTTAGATTTTTGCAAGGTTGGGAAATTTTTTTGTTTTTTTTTTTTTTATTGGGGGTGGGTGTGGAGGTTATGAAAAATTTATCTGAAATTATTTGCATTTTGATTGCATTTCTGTCAGACTTCTCTTTGAAATCAAAATTTTAGGATTCCTGTTAGTCTTAATATCAAGATTTTAACCAAATTGAGTTGCATATTTCAATCATTGTTGTGCTGTTATGCATAAGGCTACCATGGTACTTCATAGTTGAGGCAAGAGGCAATTTTGTACTAAGTCATAATTCCCGTGCTTCTGTTTTTTCGATATGTCAATTTCGTTCTTTTGAGGCAAGAGGCAATAAGAGGTTAAACGTTACCCAGGTAGTAGTGCACTTCCATGATGTTTGGAATACATGGATTAAGATGATCTTTTACCCTCAAAATAGGGATTGTCATAATTGGGTTGGGGGGTGTATGGGAAAAAAACGAGAAAAGAGGGGAAAGAGTGAAAGGAAAAAAGAGAAAAGAAGTGAAAGGACAGGGAAGCTACCACAACCATCTCGTCACCACCAAGGACCACACTACTGCCCTCTCACATACATCACCGTTGCAATTGGCCATTGTACCCACTACCCACTTAACCCTCCGCTATCACACTCTCAACACCACTACCAAAGCCACTTACACCACAAGCACTACTGCCACTATGGCGATGGTTATGATGCAGCAACGATGATGGAGGTGGTAGTGTTACTTGCGGTGCTTCTGATGGTGTAGGGTTTCCCCTATGCTTTTTAATCTAGCCTATCCCAATATGGATAAAGGATTTTTTTTTTTTTTTTTTCGCACTTGTACTATTTTCCCCTTCATTGACATTATCCCTTAAACATTACATCTATTCCAATCATGCCCTAAATGAGAAAACGAAATTTGATAATGAGAAATTCTAACAACAGCATTTTGTTATAGATATGTTGTAAAATTGACAAATGTAACTTGAATGGCCGTTTTTGCTTCTTAACCCTCTATAAAAGCCTATGATAGATAATTCCAATTTCCAACAACCCCCTCCCCCCCAAAAAAAAGGCAAAAAAATGGGACAAGGGACACGAATTTACCTGTTGCCCTGGATCTATGGTCCAATTTGATAGAGGTCCACCAACTGCAAAGAAAATTTTTTGCTGAGCTCAAAATTCAGCATGGTGCTGATGTTCATTTTCATGAAAACCTTGATGCTAATGAAAGCAACTTGCAAGTCAAATTGCAAAAATTACTCAAACACACTCTGAAATTCAGTGGTTCAATCATGTGTTTCACAACTTCATAGTTGTTGCTTCTTCCGAACACAACTAAACTAGTTCTACTTCAAATCCTACGAAGACTCGCAATTGCTTGAAAGTACTTCCCGCCTAAGTTTGTCAAAATTTTGAGCCTCAGATTGGATTCCATAACGGTGACGTGTCACTACCTTCATTCCTGTTTAGCTTATTGATTGACTTATAGCATCACAATTTCTATTTTTTCTTTGTAGGTTTTAGCCATAAGTACTCCCCCACTTCTCTCCTTCAGCTATAAATTGGGGACACTGATTTTTGAACTATTTTTGAAGTAGGTTGAAGTTGGAAATGGATGGTGAGGAATTGACAGAACAAGAAACTGCGTTATATGATCGTCAAATACGGGTATGGGGTGCTGATGCTCAGCGAAGGTACCTTTTCTTATTTCATTAAAGATGCGCCTTTTGATTTTCTTTCTTCCTTTGTGTTTGTGTGTGTGTGTGTGTGTTTTGTAGACAGATAACCTTATAGTTGTACATGGATTTAGTTCTATGATATTATGAGATCTCTCAATGGATTTGGTTTGTCTATTAGGCTAAGTAAAGCTCATGTGTTAGTTGGAGGAATAAAAGGAACCGTTGCTGAGGTCCGTTACCTCTCTCTAGAATTTGAATAGACCTACTAGTTATATATGTATGCATGGTCATTTGTGGTATAATGCAGTTCTGCAAGAACATTGTGTTGGCTGGAGTAGGAAGTGTAGTACTGGTGGATGAAAGGCCTGTGACAGAGGAAGCACTCGATGCCAATTTCTTAATTTCTCCAGATGAGAAAGTGTATGCTGGGCGATCTGTTGCAGAGGTCTGTTGTGATTCTCTAAAGGATTTCAACCCAATGGTTCGAGTATCTGTTGAAAAAGGTTTGTGTTTTCAGCAGCATAGCTGTATCTAGTGTGAGTTGAGCATTATTGCCAGTTTGGAAATCCATTGATTGCTTTGTTAAGTTTGATGACTGTCAACAACATTGAGATTTTGTA
The DNA here is from genome assembly GCA_025585075.1 of Nepenthes mirabilis. NCBI lineage: Eukaryota > Viridiplantae > Streptophyta > Magnoliopsida > Caryophyllales > Nepenthaceae > Nepenthes > Nepenthes mirabilis. The sequence continues at coordinate 7,023 of JAODPA010067732.1, read as the reverse complement.
AAGTATAAGTTGTGAGGATGGTTGATTATTTCCAAGAACTGATATGAGACATTCACATGAGGATTTCAGGTTTATCATGTTTAACGCATAATTCATACATATATGTGATTGACAGATAATATCAATGCTGTAAGAATACTATTCAAATGTTTTAGCATGACTAGGAATATTCAAATGTTTTAGCATGACTAGGAATGAATGCTTTTGTGTGTGTGTGTGTGTGTGTGTGTGTGTGTGTGTGTAGGAGTGACATGGTTCATGTTTTATGGTTGACAAAAGAAATAAAAAAGCCAATGGTTTACTTTGGATTTTAACAGAGTGACTCTCAATGTAGGGAAATTGGTTGACAAAAGAAATAAAAAAAGCAAAAGGTTTACTTTGGATTTTAACAGAGTGACTCTCAATGTAGGGAGATTGCTCTACCCTAATGGAAATGATGGAACATTGTGTTGCTACATTCTATTCATTTAAATTTTGTGGGGGTGATGAGAGCAATTTTATCAATAATCCTGTTGCTTTTTGCAATTTTGTTGTATGAACTTGTAATGTGGTCATCATGGCTTCTCTCAAACAACTTGAAAGTTTAGCCTTTTTGGTTTTCTAACTAACAGCTCTTGTTGGGTGAAGGCTTCAAATGGAGTAAATTGTTCTTCTATCATCAATTGTTTTAGGAAACTTATTATGCTCTTGTCATTTTGGTGGCCTTTTGATTAAAAAATTGGATCATTCAAAATTGTCTTACAGGTGATCTGTCAGCTTTTGGTGAGGATTTCTATGAGAAGTTCGATGTTGTTGTTGTCAGTTGTTGCTCTCTTAAAACAAAGGTATGATGCAAACTTTTTCTTCTAATGTTTGCTGCAATAAGATTCTGTTATCTGCTTAACTTTGGGGATTAAATATGTGCACCTTTTGAGCTCTTATTTCATTTGGCTTAATTTTAATTTCTGTTTCTATTCTGGCTACCATCTCAGAGATTGATCAATGAAAGATGCCGGAAATCATCAAAGCGCATAGCATATTATTCAGTTGATTGTAGAGATTCCTGTGGTGAAATATTTGCTGATTTGCAGAACTATACTTACTCAAAGGTAAGACAACCTTAATTTATGGGATTCTGTGGAATATGCTTTTTCAATTTACCATTTTATCCTCTTAAGATATATTTTCGTATGCATTTTTTTGGGGTCTTGGTCTCAATTCAGTAACAAAAAGGTCTGAACTAACTGAAATACTGTGTCAGAATTTTCCTGAATGGGGTTTCCATTTTCATAAATATTTGCTTACTCTGATGATCCTCAGAGTATGCCTTGAACAAGGAAAAATAGGCAACATAACAAATGTATGTTATATTTAGAAAAGTTTATATGTAATAAGCAGCACTGTCTGCTGAGATTTTGGTGCTATTGGAATTAATGACAATTATGATGCTATTGACAGTTTATTTCCTAGATATTAATTAAGCTGAGTAGAATTTGTAAACATGCAATCCAGAACCTTATTATTTTCTTCACCGAACATCTGTGAGTCTTTGAACTACTTTGCATGAAAGCTTATGCTATAACATAATTTCTTTTATGATCAATTTAGTGAACAGTAGCAGTGATTGTATTGCATGATCTAGTATGACTATTATGTGTCTCGATAGCTTGTTGCTGGTTGGATATCTTTCATTACCTTTAGTGTGTCTAATGTGCATTCAAATTAATGGAGTGATGTCGTCTCAACCTTGCTATCCATAACATTGTTAGCATGCATCTTTGTCCTTACTAAGCATTGATTATGTTAATCCTCAATTTTTTGTGGTCACAAATTCTGTTAGGGACTTTTCTAGAGGATTATTTGGTTGAGGTTTGAGGCAATAAAAGGGGAGAGGTAGGCATAAAAAACTTTTTGGGAGTGAGGTATGAATCAAAACTTCTGTCGGCCTACTGTCTTTGTAGCGATTTAAGTCCACGTGATAATATATTGTTTGCTTTGAGCCGTAGATATGGACCTTCACCCGCATGCTTTGTTCTTACTGGGGTTCTCCAAGAGAAGACATGCTGTCATTGAAATGTCTAAATTTTACTATAAGGCATATCCCCTCTCCTTTCCCATGCGAAGTGGGATCCCAGACACCAATTCACCCATGTTTTGGATAACTCTCTGCCTTCCTTGTCGGGGGCTCTAACACTCCGATTGGATCCTCACGAATAGAAAAATATTGCAATTAGTTTGATAATGATCAAGTGACATTATTTTTTCGGGCTAAACACCCTGATAGATGGATTTAAAGATAGTTCAATTTTTGATAATGTTGCTGTAAATCTGGTATAATGGCAGAAGAAGATTCATAAAGCCTTCCCCTCATTGTGAGACTTGAGGTTATTGTGTACATTGTTCTCTAGCAAAAGACTTCTATTTGAGATTTTTGGCTTCAGTGTCATTTGTTTGTTGCTTGCAATTAATAAATGATGCCATTGTTGTTTCTTGTAGAAAAAACTAGATGAGACCATTACATGCGAGATACAATATCCAAGTTATGAGGTATGAAGCTCTTTTAATTTGTTGCCTAAAGATTTTAAGCTTCATGTGCTCCATAGTAACTTCTAACAAAGTGCAATCCTGGAGCACAAGGCTTCCCACATTGCAGGCTATAGAAGAATAGCTTGTGCACTAGTTTTTCTCTGTTGCAGAGTGATTGCTTTTATGATTTGTGACCTTTAAATCATAATGGAATGGCCTTACTATTGCACCAAAAATCACTTTCACTGGTAACTTTTAATGAGTTCCTTAAACTTGTTCTTAAAATTATGCAAATTTGGCATTCAACTTTGTGGTTTTGCTAGTGTTGCTAACGCTCCATTAGCTATTGATTGATTGTCTTGACAGTGCCTATGAGCTGCAACAAGTTTGAGAATGAAGTCTATGGTTGTTATATAATAACATTTGAAATTTGTGACCATCATGGCAGGAAGCTATTGCAGTACCTTGGAGAACACTTCCTAAGAAAGTATCAAAGCTTTACTTTGCTATGAGGGGTATAAAGTTTGTCTTTATATCTCTGTGTCCTTCACTTTTCCTTTCTTTTTCTTTCTTTTGTTCACCTTTAGTTATTTTTTTATTAAGGATGTTCTTCCAGTGGTGAGACCTTATATTCCTTGTGTTATAATAGAAAAGCATGCAAAATGTCTGACAATTGTACACTTGTTCATATTACATAGCCTGTTTTCAGATGCTTCTTCCACAGTGAAATAAAATCGAATGGTCCATGTTTTGCATTGTATTGAGATAGAGTGCAATGCTAAGATTGTTTCATTGTGAGATAGAGATCGGGAGGTCAAATCGCCATATTTGTTTTTGAAAAATAGTGACCAGATTGTGTACATTTGTGAGACTCCATAGATCTTTCAGTACAATTCTTTTGCACTTTTCCCTTTCATTGAAAAAAAGCAGTATATGGGATATTTGGGGAGTGTTGTTAAGATTGTTCTACTGTTGAGATTTTTACATTCACTCAATGGTCAAGACTAAAAGTTAGTTAAATGAATAGTAAGCGATTTCAATGGATATTCAATTTCCTCTATTTGTCTACCCAAATTTTAATTATGGCCGTTGGGTTGGGTGAACGTGGGAGCGTCTATATTGGGACGACCTTAACTGTTCTCATATTTGGGATGCACAATATGTGTGAAAGATAACAAAAACTTAATCCAAAGGTAGCCATGAAAGGAAGAACTATAAAAAGAGAAGAGGTAACCCAAAGCAGGTAAGTATAGGATGTCTGAGGAAGCTAGACGTATTTATATTGCGGGTAAATAAACAAAATCCAGAAAATCAGGAAGATGAGGGCACTGCTCAAGTCACCCAAGGCCGAGAGGGATCCCTTGGGCCTTTCAATACAGTTAAATAGAATGCTCTAGGGGTACTATATTTCAGGAATTCAAACTATGCAATTGCACACAAAAAAAAAAAAAAAATTCCCCTATCTGTTGCAAATCGAGGGCCCCTTCCCCTCCGGTGCTTGTTAGGGATGGTAGCATAACCCATTTCTTGCAGCACATTTGAATTTGGGTTGTGCTGGCATGGCTCATATTTCTTAAAGGTGAGCCCTAGAATGTCTGTAGAGTATAAAATGAAATATTGGCTGATATATATTAGTATCGGGTTCCCGAATACTAATATTTTATAATATCGTAACAAAATTATAATATGTTGTTGTATCGTATATATATATATATATATCGATATTCAAAATATTTGCCTATGTACAAAACATTGGCTTATATATTGGCTGATATATTGGCTAATAATTTTTCCCTAGCTTCAGATTCACAAAAAATTTGTGTCCAATACGGATGCTGATAGTGATCCTTCTATATGAATGCTGTCATTTAACCCATGGCCTAACAATGCATTTTACTTATTATATTTCTCACTGAATCCTAACAATTTGTTTTTCATGATAGTATATTTTCGTTCTGTGTGCCAAAGACTTGGAGTGCTAAGAACTAATCACCATTCCTTCAATTCAGGAAACACTTAAATCCTCCAAGATTTGTGAACAGTGAAAGCAGACAAATGATTTTCTTATTGTCCCATGACCTAAATTTGCATTTGCCTTTTCCTTTGAGATACATAAGAGATTTGCATTTGTTGGGCTAATTTGCACTTGTTGAGCTAATTATCATCTTTTTTATTTTCAGTGATAGAAAGGTTCGAGGAATCAGAGGGGCGTAATCCCGGTGAAACCACTCGTGCTGATCTTCCCAATGTTCTGAAACTGAGGAAAGAACTTTGTGAAGCAAATGTAAGAATTTGGAGATAAACTGCACAATATTTAAGATTCAGGAGGATGCATCTGTCATGGAGAATCAATCTCAACTTCTCCCAGTCTTAACAGTCCATATGAATATGGACTATTATGATTTACTCATTTAAAAAAATATAAAAAATTGATTATTTAAAAATAATTAAATTACAATTATTTATGTTCAGATGAATGGCTGAAATTGAACAAAGTCGAAGCTGGTTCTCACGAGAGATGTAAACCCCCCCAAAAAAAAAAAATTTCTAATATATTTAATATTGATACGTATTACCTAATATGTCAGATACTGTTATGCTTATGACCAATATCGATATCAATATTTTTATCCATGCTTATTCTACATGCAATGTTGCAGTCCTTCAATGAATCTCAAATCCCAGATTCTTTGCTCGAGAGATTGGCAGTGGGTTTGACAGAATTTCCTCCGGTTTGTGCAATCATTGGTGGAATTCTTGGACAGGTGACTGCATTTATCCTTGACGTTTTCCTGGTTAGAGAAAAGGATAAAATAGGTTGACTTAGTCAAACTTGTGATGAAGTGATAAAAAAGAGGGATTTAAAATTACTTCTATACTCGGACAATATTGTATTAAATTGAGTGAAATAAAAAAAATAGATTCATATAGCTGATCTCATCTATTAGGATTTAAGGTTTTATTGTTGTTGTATAGTCTTTGGACTTAAAATAGAAATATATTTTCATAAATGTAAATATTGATATTAGACATATTAGACAAGTGTGGGAACTAATGTCTGATATCACATATCGCCTGAGGAAGCCTAGGAAGAATAAAACTGTCCGGGTGCAAGCCTATAACTACAACCCAAATTGAAATTATGTTATTATGTGAACTCAGATCGTTATATAATGATATTAAAGCTGATCTTAGCCAGAAGCATGCAGACGTGAGCCTGTCTATTCTAGGGCTATCCTACACGCGATGTGGACATTGCTTTTTAAGTAGGGTAAAGTGTAAGAGTTAGTACTTGAGATTTCACATTGTCTAAGAAAGTCTAGGAATATCAAATCAGTGTGGGGTAGACCCATAACTGCAGTCTAGAGCAGACAATATGTGGACTCGAGTCGTTATATAACCATCCATAAGGAAAATTTTTAAAAAAATTATAAATTGATAGGGTTATATCGTCCGATATATTGATTATACATGTTGATGTATCGATTAAATATTAATTGTATTGGTTGATATTTTAAATATTGAAGATATGTCATGATATATTGCAAATATGGTAAAATCGCTATATTGTTGCGGTATCGGAAGGCCGATAAGATTATATATCGGCCGATATTTGCATTTATGATTTTGCTACTCACGGAATTGCTGATTAACCTCAGGAAGTGATTAAAGCAATATCAGGCAAAGGAGATCCGGTCAAGAATTTCTTTTTCTTTGACGCCATGGACGGTAAAGGTATAATAGAGGACATACGAAACCCTAACGCTGGTAGCTGAGCAGCCTCGCTGAAGACTTGTTGCTGGCTTCCTTTTCTTTTGCCATATCACGATTTCTACATTTCTGGTGCTTATGTAGTCGATTCTGATGATGTCTATGGTCAATTTTTGAACAGTCTTCATATGGAAAACCTGTTAACTTGAACCGAAAAATAGGGAGCATTGTAGTCTTGTTGGATTTCAGTTTGACCATGTTGAATTTTGTGGTTACGCTGCCCGATTGATATGCATTTTGGTAAGGGTGTTTAAAAATCTGATAATTGTTGATCCAAATCAAAATGAAGCACTCATGACATTTGAGATCTGTAACTATGAAACGAAACCCTAGAAGGGGAAGAAAATGCAAACCTCAAATGGAGATTAACGTGGAAGACATAGAAAATCACATACCTTGTGCTTAAATGGGTGTCTGTACCTTCAAGCTTAACCCTTTGTGCCAAAAATGGCGGCAATTTTGCTGATTCTACAATTGAAGACCTCTTTTTGAAATATCTGTTATCGGATTTTAATTTTAATCTGATGATTGAGATTGGTGGAGCTGCTCTCCTGCGGGGTAGATGTCGCCCCCTCAAATCTGTTATTAATATATTGGAAAGTTGTTTCCGATGGAACGCTAATGATGAGACCGGTTGCATATAGAGATGGGTTGGCCCTCCACAGAGTGAGAGGAAGCTTCCCCAATATAAATATGAGATGTTGGATTAAGTATCAAATATCCCTTATTTTATATTTTTTTTTAAAA
>JAODPA010067731.1:0-10468 GCA_025585075.1 Nepenthes mirabilis | reverse complement strand
GCATAACAGAATTTCCTTTAAACATGCATTTCAGAGCGAACAGTAAAAGCATACTCATACCGAATATCATATAATTTTATAGTAACATACATAAACATGAGTTTTATAAATAGGGGTGAGTATCTTGCCTGAATTCTTTTCTACTTTGCCTAAACTTTCGGTCTCCTTCTTTACTTTAAAATTTCTAGCGGTGTCTTTTTCTGATGCCCTTAAACCCTTATTTATAGCCCATGAATTTGGTGGCCATCATTTATGGTTTTCCTATTTTCCAATGAGGGTTATTAATGATTTGCGTTTTCCCAAGGAGGGTCGTTTTCCAACGCGTCTCGGAAACAGCTGATATTCATGGTCGCTCCTTCCCAATATTCTTCCTTAACTGTGACTTGACTCCTTCAAACAAATCCGGACTCGTTCTTACTTCGAAAATCCGGAGTTCTTCTCTTCAAGGAAATCTGAACTTCCAAGAAAATCCGGACCTCTGTTTCCTACGGAATCCGGAGTTCTTTTACCAAGGGAAATTCAGACTTCATTTCTCCAACGAAATCCGGACTTCTGATCACCAAGGGAAATCCGGACTTGTTTTCATCAATGGAAATCCGGACTTCTTTTATCACGGATGTCCGGACTCATTTTCATTAAGAAATTCCGAAGTGAATTTAAGAAATATTTCGGACTGGATTTCATAAGGAAATCCGGACTGAAATTTTACCAATGCAGATCTGGACTTCTTCACATTTCGTTTTCCGGTCAACTTGCGTTGACCGGACTTGATGGTTAAAATTTTCTTATTAAAATTTTGGGTCGTTACAGATATCGATCTGTAATCTAACAAGAGGTCATGATTGGCTATTGCTTGGGACCCATGACGCTACTACTAGGCCGGTACGTGGCCTGGCAATTTAGAGAAGGCGTCATTTGGACTTTCCCGCGTGTTGGCGCCCCGTTTTCTATTTAAACAACGTCTTGACGAAATGCTTCCCCTTTATGCTTTTCCATGCTGCAACTCATTCCAGAGTGAGAGATAGATGGACAACAAGAAAGCATTTGCTTGCTCTTTGCGAGCTTCTAGGGTGAGCTGCCATAGGGTTGACAACATGGGTTCCGTTTTGACAACGAGTGCCATTGCTGCTTTGATGGTGGACTATGGGATCTCCAGTGATTGGGCTTATCATGCTCCTTGCTCCACGGGTAGAGCCAATGCCCCTCCAGATGGCTTCATCACCGTTTACGAGCACCATTTGAGAGGGGGGCTTTGTTACCCCATGCCATGCACTTTGTATGCTTTTTTTTTGTAAGTAATTAAATAAATATATTAAAAAAATAAAAGGTACACAACCTATGATTTATGTCTAAGCATTTCTCTGGCTTGGATTTAAATCATAGACACTAGGCATGTCCCAAGCACCGTAATACAATAGGTGACACTAGAGAATAAAAAAAAATATAGACCGTCAACCTAACGCCAGCTTAGCACACTAGACAGCTAACGAATAATCAGATTAGCAGTCAGTGCCCATTGCAATAAGAGAGGATTTATGACGTCTCCGCGATTTAGATTTTTTCACAAATCCAACATTACTAGACCCGGGATTAGGAGATTCCTCTATGGCACATGGTCTAGAGATGACAAACTATTTCCCAAGCTCGGCAATGTTCTTCCTCAGCTTGCCTATGCTGGGAACATTCCTGGGTGGATGATTCTGAAGTGATGATCCGAGCTATAGCGACACCGGCATAGTCTCTTGGGTGCAGGGTGCAGAACTGGAAGAGATAGCGTCAGCAACACCCTCAAGATCATCTGATCTCCCCATAGCTTGCAATTGGTCCACACGAGTAATCTGTTGAAGGATCAGTGGGGCTTCACCATCAGGCACATTTGGATCATAACTGCACCTCAAAACATTAGCATAAGAGGCTAATTTATGGCTGGTAGCTTGGAGCCTATCCAGACCCAGGCCCCCTTTATGAAGGAGGCAGCTCTGATGCACATCATCCCCTAGAGACAACGTAGAGCATTATGCTTTAGTAAGCATAGAATCATCATACTCCACACGATTGTTGTCCATGCAATTGGGTCTAGTTGCCAGGATAGGGGCAACATCACTCTGAGCCATACATGAAATAGTCCTAGGATTCCATCTAATTTCAGCATCCATAAGAATGCACTTTGTATGCGCTGGTCGAGGTATTGGGTGTTCTTGTGGCGAGGCTTCACCCCAATGCTGTTCGTTACCTTGTTTCACTGTGTATCTTCTCCTGCCTTCATAATAGCACGTTCAAAGAAAAGGTGGTGAGAGTGATCTTCCGTTTCATAGAGTCGGAAGATTGGGTCACTATGTCTCTGAGAACTGATTTTTAGTTCCGGGGGACCAACCTCGACTTAGTGAAGAACTGGAAGAGATGCTTCTTCTTCCTGCAAGAGTCTTCCAAATCAGAGCTCTCATATGAGTGGGGCCCGATCTCGGAGTACTTTGACATGAAGGTGTCCTCAGAGGACATTAAGGATACGGCAGAGTTGGTCGCCGCCATTAACTCCCAAATGATGACATTCTCCGTTCAAGGCTACTATCTGACATCCCACACTTTCAAGGCTACCAGGTGGGGGCCTTCACTTGGCTGGGGCATCACTAGCCCATTGAAAAAGGAGCCCGAGGATGTCGTGATCCCTGAGCTGTCAGGAGAATATGCTCTCTGAGAGTTGCTCACTGTTGGAGTCATCTTCGGATGAGGAGGAGATCGAGGCTCCATTGAAGAGGTTAAGGGAGGCCGGAGGTACATCCATCCAGAGATCACAGAGGTTGGCCATAGGGTCCGCTGCATGAGTCTGGAGCCCGGTCCCGAAGGCAACGTCGAGCATCAAACCACAGGAGGAAGCCGCCAAACCCATTCCAATTCCTGCTATGGCATTGGCTGACTATGGTGTTCCTACGGTGGAGCTCAATTCTAGTGAAGAGCCTCCCATGGTTCCCTTCGTTGATCTAGAGCCGCCGGAGATGATTGCTGAGGGTGCGCTGGCTGTGGAGGGTGGTGCATCAGTTCCTGAGGAGCTAGAGGGAGCGTGCGCACCGGGGCCAGTATCAACTTTGGCGGGGTCTTTAGAGCTTGTTGGATCTTCTGTTGGGCCATTTCTGAAGGAAGGCATCTAGGAGGATGCTCCCGTTGGGTTGGAGGTCAAAGTTGGGTAAGAGGCCAGTCCACCGAACATTGACGCAACTTCGAAGACCGTTGCTGTTGGGACTACTTAGGAGCCGGAGCCCCCAAGTGTTCGCACATCACCCTGTGCTCCAGGCCACCCCAGCTCCGAGGAGGCAGTGGTTGGATGTGTGGAGTCCCCATGCTCGCTTACATTAGTAGAGGGAGCCAGTTGTCCGAACATGCCTTCTGCCCAGGTATAATTGTCTTGAGCTGAGTGCTTATCTGCGGTTTAGAGTTCTGAGAATTTCTGACCTTCTCATCTCCCACGCAGGGTCCTAGGGAGGTTGATTCTTTCGACGAGCTAGTTGCTCAACTACATGGGAACTTTCACCGCAGGTAGGAGATTGTTCAGCGCATGAGATCAAGGTCACTTCCCTCAAGGGGGAGAGTGAACGACTGCTAGGAGAGAATAGGTAGATGCAATAGGAAATCATGTGCTTGAAGTTGGATGGTGGCCAATAGACGCAGGAGGCTGCACTCCTAAGGTAAGAGGTCGAGCAGCTGAAGAAGATGGTCACTACTCTTGAAGATGATAACTCCTGCCCATCTAGACACCTGAGGGTGCAACTCTCTCTATTGGAAAGGAACCTTGTCCTGAAAACTAGATTTTAGGACAGCATCCACCTGTGTCGTAAGATTGCCTCACTCGTGCTTCCTGATGTTCTGGAAGGCATCTTTCATCCTAGCAACTCTAGGGTCTGTGATAGGTCCTGCCTGAGGAGCTTTCTTGAGGAGGCCAGCCCATCAGACTCTCGGGAGTAGCTCTGCTTGTACACATCGCTTTTCTTTCCCTTTTTGCCACTTGTCAGTGCCTTGTACACATGAATGAGAAGTAGCGCCCCTTTTCTTACATTTAATGCCTTCAAATGTGATTTTAGAGATAATATCTTGTGTTTAACGGCTAAGCTTATAAAACTACTGTCGCCAAGGCCCCGATTCGGCGCCTTCTTGTGCTGTAATCATCCTTCATCAAAGGATGTCATCGCATCTCGCTCGTTTAATGGGAAGCTCGATCCAGTAGAGTAGACGTCATCGCAAATCCCGTGGAGCCTTGCTAAGGGCCAGCTTGGTTTTTAAGCCACAGTAGCCGGACTTCGGGTCTAGGCTTTTTCGCATGTGGTACCTGTATTAAGTGCTCGGCCCCCACTTAAGGCGTCGTCACTATCATGTGCGCACTCCTAGCCCACGGCCATTGTAGACTAAGGGTGCTATCTTTTTTAGGAGAAGATCGCCGCAAGCCTGTGATTTTTGCCCCCTAAGGTTTTGGTGGCCATAAGTTAGGGACTTCACAAGCCCTAGGCAAGATGCTTTGACCGCCCGCGTCGCTTGGCACGGAGGCTAAGTATAAAGGGCAGCCTAGGGCCTTTTGACGTGGTGTCGAGATTTTGAGATGGCAGCTTTTGGGCCGCTTGGCGCAAAGCCAAGGCATAAAGGGCTACTTAGGGCCGTTCGTGGAGTCGAGAGTTTGGGGTGGCCACTTTCGGGCTGGTTGGCGCGAAGCCATCGATTCGTTTTACGGATGGACGATAGTCCTCGCGACTTTGGGGCAGTCTAGGTCATTCTGTTTTTTGAATGCTATGCATGCAAACACTCATATGAATGGACACACAAGACAATAGGAATGATCAATTTTATTAAATTAAAATACAATGCATATACAAAAATTCCTCGTAGTGTGCATGTATGCCTTACCTGGGCCAACGCTGCATTACTGGTAGCATTTTCTCAGGTTGGCAGGTTCCATGTCCGAGGGACCAGTTTGCTATTCTGTGCGCGTAGCTTGTACACTGCACCCCGGATGATTGTGGAGATGAGGAATGGGCCTTCCCAACCAGGGAAAAGTTTGTTCCTCCTAGTAGCTTTTCCCGTGGCCTCTACGCTCTAGAGGACAAGGTCTCCAACCTCAAGCAGGCGTGCCTTAACCCGCTTGTTGTAGTGTCATGCGAAATGCTGCTAGTAGGTTGCAGTCCTCAGGTGGGTTGTGTCTTAAACTTCTGGGAGCAGGTCCAGGCATTCTTTGAGTCTCTGGGAATTCATTGCTAGATCGAAACATTCGAATCACAGGAAGGGTAGCCCCACTTCAACGGGTACCACAGCTTCAGCCCCATAGTAGAGACTGAAGGGTGTCTCTCTCGTTACTTCCCACGAGGTTGTTCGATATGACCAGAGCACGGAAGGTAGCTGTGAGGCCCCGAAATAAAAAAATATAAAAATTGGAAATAATTAGAATGATGAGTATCATTAAGAGGCCAAACATGTTGTGAAAAATGATGGTTGAAAGTAAAAAGTTAGAAAAATACCGCTCGGGCCCTTCGACGCTTTCGGCCACTTGAAGAACTTTTCATCCTAGATCTGTATCAGGATGTTCGTCTGGGTATCATTTAAAGGAGTCAGGGACATTGGCCCATGCTCCTTCCTCCTCTGACGAAGGATGTGGCTGCTTATGGCGCTCTTGGAAGCGGCTACTGTTGTCGTTCCTCTTCTTGCCGATGGTAGGTCTAGGAACCTCTAGAGGGCAGTCCACACGCTCGGGCGCTTTGCCTCGTGGGCTTCCTCCGTCGAGATGTAGGCTCGGGCAATGGATTCTGTATCTCGGAAGGATTGAGGGCACTGATCCGACAGGTGCTTGAAGAAGTCCCCTACTACTAACGTAGCAACAAAGGCATTGAGCTTCAGCTCATCAGAAAGCTGGGGGATCCGACGCACCTCCGTAATGAAGCGGTTAAGAAATTGCTTCAAGCTTTTATCTGACCTCTGGCGAAGGCAAATCAGGTGCCACGACTGCTTCTCCTCTTTCCTGCTGGAGGCAAACTGGCTCAGGAAGATATTTACAAGCTCGTCGAAAGAGCATATGGAATTTGGCAAGAGGCCATAGAACCAAAGCAGCGTGTCCCCCTGATGGAACTGGCATATCATGGCCTTGCTTGCTCCCTGAAGGGACAGGTGAGTACAGAAGTAGTTGAGGTGATCCATCGGGTCCTTACTCCAGTCATACGCTTCCAGTATGGGCATCTTGAACTTGCGAGGGAGTGGTTGGGTTCGAAGATCCATGGCGAAGGGTGACCTTCATAGGTTGGCGAAGGGTCATGCGAGTCTCTCCTTGTGCAGGAGATCCCAAAGTATTTTCACCTTCTCCTCTATTGGTGGGTCGAACTCGCTTCTCCACGCGTTGATGATGTTGCAGAGCTCCGTGTGACCCTATTGGTGTTGCTGAGTTTGTCGGTTGTGGCGACTTCTCGTTTGAGGCCGCCGCACACTATTGGAGTCTTTGGCCATTGGCCTCCTTTCATCGCGAGAGTTACGGGGATGCTGCTCTAGGCTCTCCTCCCGCTTGTCCTGGCAAGGGTGGCTTTCAGCCACAGACTAGACCCTACTATTTGAGGTTGCCTGGGCCCCGACGTCATTAGGTCAATCTAATCTTCTCTTGGGGGCTCCCGCGCGATGCCTTCCTCGCATGGAGGAGGACACTTGGGATGCTAGAGGAGATGCCCCCATCCATGGTGTGCCTGTCCGGTTGCAGAGGGCCTTGATCACCAGCCTCATATCGCTAATATCCGCTCCTAGGCGGTGAATGTCGGGCTCTAGATGGACGTCTGTGCGGCTACCCACTGAGGGGTCGTCACCGCGGGCAATGGCATCTCTTGCTAGGGCACTGGCTTGTACCCTAGTGTTTACCATCTTGTTGCAAAGGAGTGAGTATGAGAAGGAGACGCTAGGCTTTTTGTCTCATTCACACAGACGGCGCTAATGTTGCATCCTAGGTCTCCGATTGTCGTACAAATTAGGAAATCTTCGGATTCCTCGTCGTTTGAAGGTGGTTGTGAGCGGGACCGGTCTCCGTCTCTGTTAGTCTAGGACCTGCATAACACAACTAACAAATACGAGGTTAGAGGCCTGATGGGATTTCTCCCACCGAAAATACTCTGACGCTCAAGTTAGCAACTTCCTGCAATGAACGAAAAGGAGTGCACGATTAGAGGTGTGCAAAAATATGCTGCAAATACGTTGGGAGGCCTTGCTCTCAGAGTGCACCACAGCGGGTGGCTAACTCTCATCGCCTGAGATGGCTGAGAAGGCCAAATCTTGAAGATGGTTTTGGAGTTTAACTTATGTGACATAGAGTCGATTATCTAAGATCCAATCCCCTCCCTTATAGAAGGTGAGAGGTTTTATAGGCCCCTTGGTTGGGGGCTTTGGGTGTAAGAATCCTCGTCGCAGGGATTCGTCGGTAGCTAATCGCTGACAGCGGTCACCGGTGCATCAGTTGTCGTCTTGTGGTAGTAGGTAGACCGTCAGGCATTGTAGGTCACACATGGTCTACCTTCTTTGTTGGGATTGGCCGGAGAACTGTGGACAGCGGCGTGAGCCACAGCTGGTAGCGCTGACCCTCTTCTCATTGGCTCATTTCCTCTGTGCCACCACTGTCACTTGACAGCCACATTAATGGCCTGTTGGCGATGCCCATTGGTTGCGAGTACTGGTCCCCATGTTGGCCGTTCTGGGATGCTGGGTTGGATCCGCCGTTTAGGCTGTTGCTCCATGGGTTAGGCTTCAAACTTTTTTTGGCTTTCGCACTAGACCCAACAGCTAGAAAATAAAAAAAAAGAAAAAATATCACTCCAATATGAGAATAATACATTCCTATTTGCCTCCCTCCCCTTTTTTTAAATTAAAAATTATGAGAAAGCTCATCAAAAATTACACTCGATTTAGATAAAAAACCAACAAGCCGGTCAAGCCCAGCAAATGGTGAATGTAGTCTCTAGCTTCTGTCAGTTCCCTACTCTAGAGGGGGTCATGCACCCATCACCCAACAATGCCATAAAACTAAAAACACAATTGAAAGAAATAGAAAGTCTCCAAATGATTATATTTTTAACCCTAAGACTAGATAACTTGATACATATAAAGAGTGCTCAATCCAAATGTAGTGAGTATCAATTAATTGTTCAACGAATATTCATTACCAACAAATCAGTAAATGAAGTCTAAAAATTAACTTAATATAGAAATTGGTAATGAAGAAAAATATCAAGTATAAAGTAGTTTCTGAGCAAAACATTTTAAACTTTTCAAGTGAATAAATATAGATTTATTATAAGAACGTTAACTTACAACCTAGATATACAGATACATTAAAGATTTGTCAACTTATTCTAACTCATAATCTAAAGTAAAAAATCCTTTAGATTTGCTTTCAATAGCGAAATTAAATTTTTTCGATCTTCTCATATACCAAACTTTGTTTCTAATGACTGTGAATACTACTGAAAATCTAGTATTCACTCCACCAATAGAATTTTGAAGGTTTTTAAGACGAAACAAGTGATAAAAGGGATTTTTGGGTTTTGTAAATGATAAAACTCATGACGAACCAATCTCACAATGATATGTAATTTTCCTTTTTAAGGAATCACTTCTCTCTCTCAATCACACACAATACAACACTATCATTTAAGGTGTGGCAGTTAGGGAAAAGAAAAGAAGATATTTATATGGTGGAGGAAACATAGAGACTAAAATGACTGAGATCTAGAATTAGTGTAAGTGCACAAATCATGTGCAAGTAGAGAAAACATAGCACACAAGCATTCCATTAGGCATGGCTCAAGCTTGCATGATATAAATATTTCCTATGATCAAAGCTCTAGTGGTACTCATGCGTGCCTCAGGCATCCATGGTGCAAATATTCCCTACGATCAATGCACATGTATGCCTCAAGTGTGCATAGTGTCAATCTCTATTATTATCGGCGCTTATGCAATCTTGATGTTTGGATCAAGTCATCTCATAACTAGATGTCAAAATATGCAACTATAAAATTTCTAACAATCGTTCCATTTTGTAATTTTATAATAAAATACACCTAATGGCTAAAAAATAAATAAATTACATATTTAGACACCATTGAGATATAGCCTATATACATTAAAATCTTCTCCAAAGATATAAGATAGAGAATAGAATGATTAATACCCAGTTTTTTTTAGAGAAGTTTCTCCTGTTCTTCCTTTTCATAATGGCTAGCTCAAACAACAATATGTGTGTAATAGGTGACTAGCAAATATTGTGCCACAGTGTGTGTATTAGGTGACTAGATATTGGAAAACAATAAGACAATGACAGCAATATATAGTAAATACGACAAACTATAAGTATGATATCTATAGAAAAGATATATAAAATAGTCACCCCGAAAGTATATAAATTATGTTAGATGTTGTTGCTAACATTAATCAATAAGCTAACACAAGTAAAACACCAATAATCCAAAATAAATGTTCAAACCCAAGAAGCATCCTCCCCTTGTCCTGCAACCTACACTCACCTTTTTTCCTCATGGAAATGAAGGGGTAAGCATCTATTCATGGTCATTAGAATGCTATGAAATCTCCCACCAATCCTATATAGCTTGAATCTTGATGAACAGACGATCAAAACTCCCCTTAACATATGTAACGTGCACCTCCAATGACCCTTCAAGCAACAAATGCAAGAGCTCTTCTGGAAGACCTCAATCTGAATAGAATTTAGTTGAGAAGACATTCAGGAGAGTTGGCCCATTAAAACAGAATAAGGGTTAGGAGTGTACATCGAGGGTGCAGATGGACAAGGAAGAGAGGAAAATGCAAGATTAGCTAGCACGGGATCACCTAGGGGGTCGTGTTGTTGTGAAGAGAGGTGATGAGCATGGGCCTAACTCTATTTTATGGTGGAACTATAAGGCTCGAGATCTTCCGATCAAATAAATCATAATTAATCGAGGTCCAAAGATATAAAGAAATTCAGATTAAAGGATCCGACATTTAAAAATTATTAGAAGTAAAATATGTGGATTTAAAAATTTTCACCGACCTAAGGATTTCGGTAAGAATCAATATTCTGCACGCAGCTTATGTTATTAACCCAGAAGCTTACCACGGGATACAACAGTAATACAAAAAAATTATCCAATGGACCTAATCAATAACTGATTTAATTACGGTTAGCAAAAAGATAGCCCGGCCATAAAATTTTCACTCGATTAGTAGTCGAATTCAGCCCGATTGATTAAATATAGCCCAAATCGAATTAATTAAGTAAAATTTAATATATTTCGGAACCGTACACACGCAGCAGCATGTTGTATCACACTTGGTAGCCTGAATATAAGCTGAATTTTCAAGAATTTAGCAATGGAAGGTTCATGGTTGTAATATCCGAAATTTTCTTGTAATTTAATTGAGAATAATAATTAATATTATTATGGGTAATTTGGGCTAAAAAAATTAA
>JAODPA010067730.1:0-10468 GCA_025585075.1 Nepenthes mirabilis | reverse complement strand
GTACTTTTCTTAAATAGGGTGGAGCTCTTTAAAAAGACGGAGTACTTTTCTGTAAAAGGGAGGAGCTCTTTTTCTTTGAAAGGACGGAGTAATTTTTCTTTAAAAGAGCGGAGCTCTTTTTCATCAAAAAGGCAGTGTTCTTCAAAAGTAGAGTTTTTTTTTCCTCCAAAGGGCGGAGCTCTAATTCCGGAGTTCTTTTTCATTAAAGTCCGAAGCTCAAAGGCCGAGGTTGTTATTCAACAAAAACCGGAGTTCTGGAAGCCGGACTTGTTTTTCATTAATGGGAAAAGCCGGACTCAATTTTCATTAGGGGAATCCGAACTCATCAATGAAATCCGGAGTCGTTTTTCATCAAAGGAAATCCGGAGTCGTTTTTCATATCAAAAACCGGAGTTCAAGATTCACTTAGGGCCGATTTCAAATTTCACATGGAAAGGCCGATTTCGAATTTATCGTGGAAAAGCCGATTTCGAATTCAACGTGGAAAAGCCGATTTCAAATTCAACGTGGAAAAAGCCGATTTCGAATTCAACGTGGAAAATGGCTGACTTCAATTTTAAGGTGCCAAAAGACGATTTCGAACTTCAATTTCAAGGTGCCAAAAGCCGATTTCGATTTTAATACAACGAAAGCCGATCTCGATTTTAACATGAAGAAAGCCGATTTCGATTTTAATATGAAGAAAGCCGATTTCGATTTTAACACGGCAAAACCGAAGCATCAAAGGCCGGAGTTCTTTTTCATAACTGGACAGAGTGCTTTTCTTTTTAAAATTTGGATCTCTAAAATCTGGAGTGTGTTTGTTTAAAATCCGAAGCTTTTAATCTGGAGTGCTTTCTGTTAAAGTCCGAAGTTCTTAAATTAAGAGTGCATTTTCTATTAAAATCCAAAGTTCTAAATTCAGAGTGCTTCCTGTCAAAATCCGAAGTTTATTTACTGTTAATCAAGGCTCTATTCCGAAGTTCATTTTTCAAACTGCCGGAGCTCTAAATCATTTTCTGTAAAATGCCGGAGGTCTTTTATCTTAAATTCAGAGATCTTTCGACAGAACAGAGTTCAATAGCAGGAATTCTTGTTTCATCTTAAGGCCTAAAATTCCTTTCCGTAAACATGCATTTAGCAAAATTCATAATCATTGACAATTAATCATAAACAGAATAAATCTAGCATCATGCGTAACAGAATTTCCTTTAAACATGCATTTCAGAACGATAAGTCATAAAACAGCAAAAGCATACTTCATATAGAATATCATAAACTTTCATAGCAACATAAATAAACATGAGTTTTAGAAATAGGGGTGAGTATCTTGCCTGATTTCTTTTCTACCTTGCCTTAGCTTTCGGTCTCATTCTTTACTGAGAGTTTCTAGTGGTACCTTTTTCTGATGCTCTAAGCCCTTATTTATAGCCCTAGGTTTTGGTGGCCGTCATTTATGGCTCTGCATTTTCCAAAGAGTGATATTTATAATCTTACATTTTTCAAAGAGGGTTATTTATTATTTTGTCTTTTCCAAAAACTTTGGAATTTGCTATTTTATTTATGTTTGCGGGTTCCCAACGACATGAGTCATCACTCCGGCTCCTTCACCTTCTTAATTAGCTCTTAAATTTCCCAATTTCTCCAAGGCCGGACTACTTTTAATGAAAATTCGGAGTTGATTTTGTAACAATGGCCGGAGCTCTTAATTCACAGAATCTGAACTTCTCTTTCCTCAATCAAAGCCGGACTTCTCTTTTACCGCAATTATTCGGAGTTCTTATTGAAATCCGGACTTCGATTTTGTGACGAATTGCCGAAGCTCTTAATTCACACGGAAATCCGGACTTCTCTTCCTTCAATGAAATCTGGACTTCTGTTCACCACGGAAATCCAGAGTTCTTCTTTACCAAGGGTCATCCGGACTTCTTTTTACTTCGGAAATCCGGACTTCATTTTCACAGCGGAAATCCAGACTTCATTTTCATCCAGAACA
Source organism: Nepenthes mirabilis (assembly GCA_025585075.1). Taxonomy (NCBI): domain Eukaryota; kingdom Viridiplantae; phylum Streptophyta; class Magnoliopsida; order Caryophyllales; family Nepenthaceae; genus Nepenthes; species Nepenthes mirabilis. The sequence continues at coordinate 8,493 of JAODPA010067730.1, read as the reverse complement.
TCCGAACTAGAATTTTATCAATGAAATTCAGACTTCTTATTTCAAAAATCCGGACTTTTTAAGGCCGAACTTGATTCCATCTTAAGCCGATGTATTTTTCTTCTTTCGTTTTCTGGTCAACTTGCGTTGACCGGATTTGATGATGGAAATTTTTCCTTGTTATCCGGACTTCCTTTTACCAAGGGAAGTCCGGACTTCTTTTCTCCTAGAAAATCCGGACTTGATTTTGGGTTTGGATTTTGTTCGAGGCCGGACCTCTATGTAGTTCAAAAGCGGAACTCTTTTTTATTAAGCAGGGCCGAAGTTGATACACCCATTTGATTTTTGTCTTAGGGCAACCTCATTATAATTTTCGGTCAACTAGCATTGATCGGACCCGATGACTAATTTTCTAGGTTTTAAAATTTGGGTCATTACATTAAGTGATATGTATTTGTGTAAATTCAATTGTTCAATTTGAAAGTTTTGGCATGCCCAATTTCGAAGGAATTTGTATTGGGAAGCTCTTTAAATTAATCTGTTCCTTTCGGAGAGAGAGAAAGTTAAGGTATGACAGTAAGCACGAAGAGGGAAAAAAATGAGGAGAAATCACTCATTCCGATCCTATCCAGGTAAAAATAACAGTAGATCGGGTTCAGGTAAGTGTACTTCGGATGCTAATTTCCTATTTTTACAGTGTTTTAATATCTCTGTAACTGTATTTATACTCTAAAAGTATGTTTCTCCATGTTCTGTATAAATAAAGCCTGTTTTTATAAATTAATCGAACATATTTCATGTTTACATGTATATATTGCAATAACTGGTATCGATTTCATGAAAATGCACGTGTTAAGTGTCCGTTAATCGTCTGATAATCTTGGCCCAACACTAGGTACGAAAATGATGGGTTGTAATGATTTTTACCCATAATTTCTATTTTATAAAAGTTAAGCTGTACTGAAATAAAGCTTCTGATGTAATTGGTTTCTAAAAATTTTATGCGGACTTATACTGATAAATTAGTGTGGACTTCTGAAGTAAAACTGAAGGGTTTTTAGACCGTTACTGTAATTCTGAACCAATTCTGAAGGGTTTCTAACTGTTTTTGTATATTCTAAAATAAATTTGAAAGGTTATAAATTATTTCTGAACATTCTGAAGTTAACTGAAGAGTAATTGTAAAACTCTAAAATGAAAGAGGGTTTTCAGTTATGAATTTAATTCTGATACTGTTATTTAGGACCCGGGACTGATTACAATCAAGTTAGGTTCTCCGGCGTACCTTAGAACATTACAGTGGTAATCAAGGATAACTTTATCTATAGAGTTATGCGTTGTCCACCCTTTCCTCAGGGCGTTACAGTCAGGAGGAAAGATTTTGAACCTAGCCTACCTTTGGGAGGCATACCTATACTAATCCTATGGGAAACATTCTCCTGCTTCTATTTTTTGCCTTTAATTATGTAGAGTGAATACAATCTATCCTTAATTATTCGCCCCCTCTGCTGATAGGGTCTACTGGTGGGTTCCTATACTAATAGAAATGTGGATTTCTATAAGTTACAGAATTAAGACCGATTTCTACTTTCTGGAGTCTGTTTTACCAATTTATTACTAACAAAGCCTCGCTATCTTTACTTCTGATTTCTGAAGCTTGATTGTTTCTATTTCTGACAGTTCTGTAATCTTCTGCATTACGTTTCTGTTATAGTTTTCATGTGATTCACTGCTTTATAGCATTTATGTTTCAATATGTATCTGTATTCGTCTTACTGCATTCTATTCTGGATAAAAGTTTTACTGCTTGTCTACATGTACCTTGTTGGGCCTCGGCTCACTGTTTTATTATTTTTTTCCCTCCAGATGAGATTGTAGAATTGGTACCTGACGAGAAAGAGTGACTTAAAGCTTATTCTGAAGACTTTTGAGGATCTGAAACATTTTGGAGTTGCCAAAGAGGATTAGTTGGATGTAAAGACCTGATTTTGACATGTGGTTTTGTATATGGATTTTATACCTATGAATATATATGTATATGGGTTCGGTATAGAAACGTATGTAATGCATGTGATGAATAGGAAACTATGCTTCTGCAGGTTAATAGTTCTGCTTCCAGTCTATACTTCTTGATATTCTGTACAGGTTCTAGATGGCATCTCACTTATAAATTGTTAATATAGTAGACGGTTGTTAGATTAATGCCATGGATAGCATCTGTGGTCCTATATACGTGTGTTGTAGGAAAATTTTATGGTATAAATTAAAAGTTGTGTGCTTGTACTGGTTGGTTATACGGGTTTTGTACAGGTTGTATTTTTTTATTTTCATCTAATTACAAAGGAGACTCTACCAAAATTTCTGCAGAAGTTATACTTTATATTTTGGTCGTAAATTTTGTTTCTGTCTTCACAAAAGTTTCTGAGGAAAAAAAATCTGTTCCGTTACAATTGGTATTAGAGAAAAGAGATGCCTTAGGTTTGATTTGAATCATATGCGGAAGCATAGGATATATTAAGATTGATCAGACAAATAGATGTAACCTTAGGACAAATCTAGACTGGATAGTCCTAATTATTCTGGTTGGCTAGCAAAGGCCCGAATTAAGCTTGAAATAGAGAATGAGTTTAGCTATCTAGTTCTTGCATCCTAGATAGCGCTTTAAGAACAATTTAGCTGCGACTTTGCCTTCAGATAAGGATATCAATAACCGTTATGATCCTTAGGTGAAGGCCCATTTGTGGTAGTAGTCGGCCGTGAGGTTGAGAGAGCCGTGAGGAGGCATCTTGACGTCCTAAATTGATTGGTGCCGCTTTAGTGCTTGTGCTAATTGGTATTGATTCGAGGTCTAGGGTAATCAGTTTTGATTTGAAGTTTAGACTTGATCATTCTGGGTTGAGGTCCTAAAAGGGGCAGTGGATCAATCTACTCAGTATGGCGGATAAGTGGAATTGATGGCTTGAGGTCTATGTGACTTGGAGTCGATTTAGGGAAAGTAAATTTAAGGATACCGATTTAGGATCAATTTATAGTGATCAAGTGTATGAATTTTTGGGTAATGCAAATCCATCGGAATTGAGAAATATGTTCATAGATGTTGATGTGAAAGGTATTGATAGGATATTATACCTTTCAATCAGGTTGTGAATTCTGAATAAGAGGCAAAGATAATCGAACCGAGAATAGGTGTTAAGTCCAATTAGTAACGAGACCACCCCTTTGAGTCAGTTGGTGGATGTTAAGAAATCTAACTATGAAAGGTTTTAAGGATATATATATATTCAGAAGAAAAGATCAAGCCAACTTGTTTTAATGGATGATTTGGAATCAGTTGAAATCGACATGAGCCTCTGAGGATTTTGTATGGAATTAAAGGAGTATTGGCTAGATACTGTTGTGGATACCATGAAACTACTAGGAAGTAAGATAAACTGATGAGATTGTTATGGTTGGTTGAGTAATTGGTTACTCGGAGGATTAATCAATTGATAAGTGGGCACAATAAATGAATAGGTGATTTTTAAGATCAATTCGTATCAATAACATGTCAACTATGGATGATTGAAAAATTTTGCCACGGTAGCATTCGGATAAAGGTAAACTGATGAGATTGTTATGGTTGGTTGAGTAATTGGTTACTCAGAGGATTAATCAATTGATAAGTGGGCACAATAAATGAATAGGTGATTTCTAAGAACAATTCGTATCAATAACATGTCAACTGTGGATGATTGAAAAATTTTGCCACGGTAGCATTCAGATAAAGGTATGGTTGCGACGAAGTACGGAAGCGCTATCTGGTTTTTGAATTTTTGTGGGTGTCCATGAATTTTATGGGATGGATCTTTCAGCCATATTCGAGTCCATATTGAGATAACCTCATTGATGGGTCCAAAGGAACGAAGAAAATATGTACTCCGTTGAAAATTATGTCATGGATTGAGAGCAGTTGTTAACCGAAGACCTAATCAAGAAAGGAATGCAAGTTTAGTCTAAGAAAATGCCCCATTGAGCGTATGGTATCTTTGATAGCACAATTTTGAATTCGTAGGACCTTAAGTGGTGACTAAATAGGGAAGGCTGATTAATGTTGAGAAGGGGTATGGTTTTCTTGGGATTAACTGAATCTAATAAGCAATCTGGCAAGTATCCCTTGAGGATTGTAGTGTACGTGAGTCGTTTAGCTCGAGAAAGATTTGTAATCGTAATGATGAGATACAAAAGATAATTTTGAGGAGTAAAAAGGGTCAATTGATTTCCATGTTATATGGGATGACCCTTGATGTGTCTAGTAAGTTAACATAGCAGGTAATATTTTTGAGGAGGTTAGAATTTTTCTATTCTGGTATCGTGATAGGTGACTATCCCCATATAAGTGGGGCAAAGGTTCATAGTTAGAATTGCTATGCTAGTACGTTGAAATTAATAGTTGGAAAATCTGCTTTGGAAACTTAGGGATGTTACCTTGGAGGTAGCAAATACTGGATAATTTCAAGGGTTATAATAGTTGTGTCATAAATAAAGAAATAATCTTACGATATTGCGAATTGATAAATCCATTTAAGGATTGCTGGAAGAAACCTTAGCGTCTTTAAGAAATTTGGTCTTAATGCTGATAATTGACGTTAAGAGTTTTTAGACTCAGTGTGCTTTCGGTGTTTTGTAGGAGATGTGAAAGGAAAAATTGTGAGTATGTTCAAATTCTTGGACAATAGGGGGTCCTTTTCTTAATTGGGAGATAGAAACGTATTCAAAGTATTAGAGTCATGAAATTTTGGAACGAGAAATCCCAATTGTTTTGTTTCAAGACGATTCACTTATATCTTAATTATGGAGAACGTGTTCAGATTAAATTAGGTAGCCCATCGGTATGCCAACTAGATTCTGCGGTTTCTAAGTATTTAGGTTTCGAGATTTCGGGTAATGACCTAAAGCTGTAATAAATCTTTGGGTGATAATTATAATTGTAGTTTCTAATCTGGTTGTAATTTGAGGATTTGTAGGGATTGTCTGCATAATATGGCTATCTTGGGATTTGCTTTAATTATGGTTGACGTGTAATCTAAGTATTTCACATAGATTGTGTATTTTAGAAAAATGTCGGTTTGATGATATATCAACAAAATAGTGAGGATATAAGGTATTTTGATCTTGAGGTTGATTGCGATTTGAAGTTTGTGCCAAAATCTTAATTGAAACTTAGTCAGGGAATTTTGGGAGTTAAGTTAAAATTGATATAGCGGCAAATTATAATCAGATGATTCATAGTTAGATAAATAATTAGAGTAGCGCAGCGGAAATGTGGCAAACCCACATATGTTGAGGTTCAATCTGAGGCTCAAAAGGAATATTTCCCTTCTAGGCTTAGGGTCGGATCAAGCAAGAACTTTCAGTCGTTTGTGGTTTCGAGTTAAGTCGGAAAAGTAGTTAATGAATTTGGTGTGTCTTCGAACTCGGTAGAATTAGATTTTAATAGAACGCGTTGGGTAATAAGAACCGGGATAATTCAACGCTCAAGATTCTCCGAGATAATTGTTTAATCAATGAGGTGATTTGGAAATGCTAGAAGAATTTAGAAGGTTACCACCGATTATAGGAATTTAAGGTTCGGGGAGAATGTTCATTATTGAGACTTAGCATAAATTAAAGTAAAAATTTTCAGCCGATTGAGTATTTGAGCTAAGTTGTAGGGAATTAATAAATTTAAGTTGCCCTCAAACTTGGTAGATTAGTGTGAAGTTTTTCCCAGGTATCATAAATGTGGAAGTAAATAAGTGATTGTGATGAATTATTTTAGGAAATTTAAAACTTATCCCCATAAGGAGGTTTCAATTTAGGTTTTGATACAATGAAATAGGTAATAAGGATCAGAACAATTCAATGCTTAAAGTTTTCTAGGATAATCATCTAACCGAGGAGGTGATTGGAAATGCTTGGGAGATTGTCTCTGACTCGGGGATTTCGAGATTCGTCAAATTTTGAGGATGAAATTTCTATAAGTAGGAAAGAATGTGATGATCCGAGTTCCGAAATATGATAATTAGAAGGTAATTAAGTTAAAATAGGTAAATTGTGGTCAAAAGGTACGAGAGGAATCGGATTGAAAAACCTAAAGAATCGGAATTAGTAAATCGGGAACCGAAATTTTAAGCTGTGAAATGTTAATTCATAAATAAGATTTTGGATTTTAAATTGTGATAATTATGAATTATTGAGGTTATATAATCAAAAATAAGGTCCAAGGATATGAAAGATTAGGTTAAATGGTCAAAACGGGTCCCAAATGGCAAAAACGCGAAGTAGGCTTGCTGCGGGCCTGACCCGCGCCTTGCGTGGGCTTGAGCCCATGGAGAGAGCAGAATCCAGATTGGCCGTGCACGCCGCACGCTCGAGCCGGCCTGGGCAATAAGGCTACGCTCGCCGCGCGCTCGAGTGCCAGGCTATTTTAAAGCCCTATGCTATTTCACGATTTTCATTTTTCCATGCAACCTAACCTTTTTAGAGAGAGAGAGGGCAACGAACAAGAGAGAGAAAGGAGGAGATCGAGGCCATGGAGTCTGAATTCGGCTTCGAGCTAGTTGGAGAAATCGTAGATCCCGTCGAGGCAAGTACTTCAATACTATTTTTCTTCAGTTTCTTTGATTTTTGTTCATTCCTATTTGGATATTTTTGTCCCGATACCCGACCCCATGCATGTATTTATAAAACCTATGACCCTAGATACATATATATGAATTGCATGTCTAAATTTGAGGAAATATATCGGATTTTGCACGAAAATCCCAATTACGTTCATGAAACCCTAACCTCACGCCCTGGTGGTTTCGGCCTCCGATTTTTGGGGCATTTTCATGAATTAGGACTAGAATAGGATTACCCATATCCCCCATAAGTTAATTCATTAGTTGGGTACCCGATTTGGTGGAATTATTTGAAATTCCATTCGCGAAACCCTAACCCTACGCTCGGGTGGTTTCGGGCTTCGATTTTTGGGGCTTTTGATTTATTTGGGACTAGATTATGATTATACATGACTTGGGTTAGTTGATTTACCGATTGGGTATCTGAAATTGTGGAATTTGGTAGAAATTCGTTCATGAAGCCCTTGACCCACTCCCGAACACTGTTTGAGCTTCTATTTAGAGTTAAATGTATAAGTTGACTTGGGATTATAGTTACCCATGCCTTGGGTTCGATAAATTACCTATTGGATGTCTGAAATTTTGAGAATTAATCAATTTACGTATATGTGCACTATTCACATGCACTGTTGATGGGTACTGTTCACCCGAGAATTTATGACGATATTTTGTGTAATGTTTTCATGTTTAAATGCCGATTATGTGATATGTATTTGTGTAAATGCAATTGTTCAATTTGAAAGTTTCGACTTGCCCAATTTCGAAGGAATTTGTATTCGGAAGCTCTTCAAGTTAATCTGCTCCTTCTGGAGAGAGAGGAAGCTGAGGTACGACAGTAAGCACGAAGAGAAAAAAAACAGGGAGAAATCACTCATTCCGATCCTACTCGGATAAAAATAACGGTAGATCGGGTTCAGGTAAATGTACTTCGGATGCTAATTTCCTATTTTTACAGTATTTTAATATCTTTGTAACTGTATTTATGCTCTAAAAGTATATTTCTCTATGTTCTGCATAAATAAAGCCTATTTCTATAAATTAATCAGAGAGGAAGTTGATGTACGACAGTAAGCACGAAGAGGGAAAAAAACAGGGAGAAATCACTCATTCCGATCCTACTCGGATAAAAATAACGGTAGATCGGGTTCAGATAAGTGTACTTCGGATGCTAATTTCCTATTTTTATAGTGTTTTAATATCTCTGAAACTATATTTATGCTCTAAAAGTATATTTCTCCATGTTCTGCATAAATAAAGCCTATTTCTATAAATTAATTAGACATATTTCATGTTTACATGTATATATTGCAATATATGACATCGATTTCATGAAAATTCACATGTTAAGTGTTTATTTATCGTCCGATAATTTCGGCCAAACCCTAGGTATGAAAATGATGGGTTTTAATTATTTTTACTGATAATTTCTTTTGTATAAAAGTTAATCCGTACTGAAATAAAGCTCATGATGTAATTGGTTTCTAAAAATTTTATACGGACTTATACTGATAAATCGCTGTGGACTTCTGAAGCAAACTGAAAGGTTTTTAGACCATTACTGTATATTCTGAATCAATTCTGAAGGGTTTCTAACTGTCTCTGTATATTTTGAAATAAATCTGAAAGGTTATAAACTGTTTCTGAACATTCTGAAGATAACTGAAGGGTAATTGTGAAACTCTGAAATGAAAGAGGGTTTTCAATTAAGAAGTTATTTCTGATACTATTATTTAGGACTCAGGACTGATTACAGTTAGGTTAGGTTCTCCGGCATGCCTTAGAACGTTACAGTGGTAATAGAGGATAACTCTGTCTGTGGCGACCCGAACCCGAATAACTCAAAAACGAAGCATCGGGCCGCACACGCGGAAAT